>PVHX01007354.1:20480-92047 GCA_004024805.1 Geosciurus inauris | reverse complement strand
TTTGGTACTGGGGATTGAACTCAGGGGCACTCAACCACTGAGCCACATCCCCAGCCCTATTTTGTGTTTTATGTAGAGACAGGGTCTCACTGAGTTGCTTAGTGCCTCGCCATTGCTGAGGCTGGCTTTGAACTCACGATTCTCCTGTCTCAGCCTCCCTCAGTGCTGGGATTACAGGCTTGAGCCACCGCGCCCGGCTTTTCTTCTAGCTTTTTGAGAGATGTGCGGTACACAGTCACCCACCTTTGGTGTGGTAATGCCACACCAGAGTTTCTTACTCCTACCCGTAACTTAGAACTCATGGTTCAACTTTCTCCCTCATCTCTCTCTCTTTATTCTCTCCATCTTCCAGTAACCACTGTTCCACTCTCAACTTCTAAGAGATCAACATTTTTACATTCTGCATATGAATGAGATCATTCAGTTCTTGCCTTTTTATGCCTGGCTTATTTCATTTAACATAACGATCTCCAATTTGATCCATGTTGCACAAATGACAGGATTTCATACATTTTTATGACTGAATTGTATTCTGTTGTGTATATGTACCACATTTTCCTTATCCATTTGTCAGTTGAGGGACACGTAGGGTGATTCCATATCATGGCAATTGTGAGTAGTGCTGTAATAAACATGGGAGTGCAGATGTCTCTTCAACATACTGATTTATATACCTAGTAGATATACATGATCATATAATATATTCCTTAAAAACTGTTGAGATTTTTCTCAATTCTTCTTTTAGTAAGTAGTTTGGATTGAATTATCAATTTATTTATTTGCTTATTTATTTATTCATTTATTTTTGCAGTTCTAGGTTGGAACTCAGGGCCTCGTTATTGCTAGGCAAGTACTCTACCACTAAGACACATCCTTTTTATTTTATTGTGCAACAGGGTCTTACTAAGTTTCTAAGGCTGGCCTCGAACTTGTGATTCTCCTGCTTTGGCCTTTCAAGCTGCTGTGATTACAGGGATGCCACCACACCCAGTTCTGCATCATTGACATTGATTGTTATTTTATAAGGCTCTTTTGTTTGAATCCTGTGGAGAGTGTTGCTTTTTGCTTGCATGTTTTGGTAGGCATACGGGTTATCTGCTGCTTTACAAGAGATTATGTCAAACCTAGCAGCTTAACAGAGCAAACATGATCCCAAAATTTTGATTTGTGGAAATCAAAGAGTGATTTAGCTGAATGGTTCTGGCTTAGGATCTCCCATGGCACTACAGTGTTAGCATGCGTATTAGTCAGCTTTTTGTTGCTGTAATCAAAAGACCTAACAAGAACAGCTTAGAGGAGGAAAAGTTTATTTTGGACCAGAAGTTCAGTTCATGGTCAGCTGACTTCATAGATCTGGCGCCAAGGTGATGTAGAACATCAGAGCTGAAGGATGTGGCAAAGGAAAGTAGTTAAGGACACTGTAGTCAGGAAGTAGAGAGCTCTGTTCTCCAGGGACGAAATATAAACCTAAACCCTAAAGGCACGCCCCTGTGATCTACTTTCTCCAGCTACACCTACTTGCCTATAGTCACCACCCAATATAGTAGTCCTTTCAAATTATTCATCCATCAAATGAATTGACCCCCCTGATGAGTTTATAGCTCTCAAAATCTAATCATATCACCTCTGAACATTCCTGCATTATCTCACACACGAGCTTTTGGCAGATAGCTCATATCCAAACCATAACAGCTAGAAGTCAGGCACAGTGGCTCTGTAATCCCAGCAGCTCAGGATACTGAGGTAGGAGGATCTCAAGTTCAAGGCCAGCTCACCAACTTTGTGAGACCCTATCTCAAAATAGAAATGTTGCTCAGTGGTAGAGCACCCCTGGGTTCAATCTCCAGTACCATGGGGCTAGGGCGTGGGGGTAGACTGCTATTACCTGAGGTTTGACTGTGTCCTGACTTAGGCTCTACTTCTAAGTTTATTCACATGAATGTTGACAGAATACTACTATTCTTTGCCACATAGTACTCTTTGTATGGCTACTTATAATGTGGTTTCCCCTGGGTAGAGTGATCAAGACAGTGAACCCAAAATTGAAGTCACAATCATTATAACCTTAAGAGCTGATCACTTCTGCTGTGTCCTATTGGTCATGCAGACCAAATTTGGTATGGTGAAAGAGGAAGGGAAATTACCAAGAGGCTGGGTATTGGCCATCTTGGAGTTTGGCTACCACCTTAGGCATTCAATCCAGTTATGTTTAGGCTACAAGTTTCTTCTGCTTTCTATAAACTGTGGCCTACAATTCAACTCAGTTTTCCAAGCTTTGGGATGCTATTTGAATCTATTCCAAGTGCACATCACCCAGTGAGCAATCTGGAACCTGATCTGTGTTCTATACTATAGTATAGTTCTTAAGCTTTAGAATACTGTTTAGGGTCCTTTACATGCATGTGCACATCAATAGTGAGCCCAGGATTTTATTACAGATACATGTAATGAAATACATTTTTTAGGTATTTCTTCTCTTTAATCTCCCACACTCTTTGACATCCAGAGGTGACTGTTTCTTATCCTTTGACTGGAAATTAAGGGATATGGTCTCCCCACTTGATCACACACCTCCAGTAGCTGGTCTACCTTCACATCTAAGTGATATCACTTAAAGGCAGATCCAGCCTATAGATATAGAAATAGACATAAATATTCCTATCACCCGCGGTCTCCCCCTCCCCCCATTTCGCGCTCTCATTCCCTACACTGCTCAGATCACAGTTTCTCTTGTCAGAGAGACATAGTTCTCAAAGTGTGGTATGTTTGTCTGGTCAATACTGCTGTCACTGTCCAGCTACTACCCAGATGCTTTGTGGCTTTGGTACTGTGGCTTCTCTGGGTCTTGATTAGGAAAGAAAAAAAAGAAGTAAAGAAGGAAGAAAGGAAAGGAAATGAAAGGAAAGGAAAGGAAAGGAAAAGGAAAAGGAAAAGGAAAAGGAAAGGAAAGGAAGAAGGAGGAGAAATTAGGGTATCTCTCCTGTTCTCTCTGTCCTATACAAGATCCCATTCCTCTCTTTTTAGACCAGAAAGCAGGGGAGCGGGACGGCGCTTCTCTTCAAGCTCTTGCTTTCTGTGCTGGATCTATAGCTCTGGTATTTAGGTTGATTTTCAGTTCAGGCTTGGAGATAAGGAAGGAAAAAAAAAGCCAAGAAATTGATCCAATTGCTTATAATTCTAGTTCCCTTCCTCAGTCTGTGGGGTTTTGCTTATTTTTCAGTCTTCACATAATTTTTTACTCATTGTGTCTATGATTTTAGTTATACACTAATTGTACACTGTACATTTTTTTAAAATATAGCTTTATCTTAAATATTGCACAGGCTGCAATTCTCCCAAAATGTTCCCTATTTACCTGAAAATAAAATTTAACTGGGAGTTTTGTATTTTTGTTGGATAAATCTAGCAATCCTAATTCAGTGGGAAGCAGGGTGGAATGTACTTATTCCATCTTACTCTGAACAGAAATTTTACCTCATTATTTTAACAGCTTCCTACCATTTCCTTTTATGGAGGAACGAAATGTATTTAGCCACTTCTCTATTGATAGAAATGTAAGTATTTTTCAGTTTTCTCCTCTTTTAAATAATGCAACAGTGACATTCATTTATATTTCTCTTTGCACACTTTCAGTCTCAGTTTCTTTATGCAAAGAGGAAAGTGTAACTGCCTATCTCAAAAGGTTGTGAGAATCAAATGATATGATGTGTGTGAATATGCTTAGTAAGCTGTTAAAGACTATAGAAAGTATTTCTCAGCGCTTGCCTTTTTGTTATAATGGATTTATATGCATATACGTTTAGCCTCCCTATCAGATAAGAGACGTTACAGTAACAAAGCCACAAAACATCTGGGTAGTAGCTGCATAGATTTTGTACTATATAACTTCATAATCAGTTCTATTAGCTTCTATCACAGTACTTTGTTTTTAGATGACTCTAAATAAATAATTTCTTTTTGTTTTTTTGGTGCTGGAGATTGAACCCAGGGCCTTGTGCCTGTGAGGCAATCAATCTATCAACTGAGCTATATCCCAAGCCAGTAAATAATAGTTGAATAAGAGAATTAAACTTAGTTTCATTTGCTTTATCTCTAACACTTCCTTCTCGGATATAGCTCATTAGTTATGTTTGTCTCAGATTCCTTTCTCAAACTATTTTCTGTTGAAGTGATTTCTTTTTTTTTTAAAATACATTTCAAGTCATACTACATATATAGAGCTCAATTTTCCATCTCTCTGGTTGCAAACAAGATAGAGTCACACCATTCATGTCTTCATACATGTACCTAGGGTAGTTGTTAAAGGGATTTCTTAAAGTCATTTTTCTTCAAGCTTTATAATAATTTTACCAAGTTTACAGATGATTCAACCAGGCCCAGGAACCCCTGATCAAAAACACTGTCTTAATAATGCAGGCATTAGCATTCTTTGCACTGAATCATAGATTTTGAGTCATCTGATCTTGCCTCAATATATCCAAGGTTCTAGTGGTTGAAAGTGACAGGAAACACAACTTAAATTATCTTAAGTCATAAATGTGGTTGCACATGGCTGAAAAATCCAGAGGTAGCACTAGCTTGTCCTAACAGCTCAAATCACATCACTATAGTGATAATGGACACTCTAGATCTCACTTCCTGATTGCAAAAATGGCAGAGGCACTTCTAGAGTTTATATTTTCAAACCACACATTCCTGGTGGTGGTGGTGTCTTTTTAACTAACTCCTGAATAGGAGAGGAAATTTCTCCCCAGAAGTTCCAGAAAAATTTTCACTGACTCTAATTCCCAATCAAATCACTGTGGCCAGGGAGTGGAAAGTGCTGATTGGCTTGTTGTAAAGACCACCCTTTGGTATGGAGAAGAGGTGCAGAAATGGTGCTGGAGTCAATGCCCAAAGTGCTCCACAGGAAACTTCTGTATTTCAGTCTCATTTCAGACATCCACCAGAAATACCTTCTTTTCCCTTCAACTCTATTACTTTATTTCTTCATGTTTATACAAAATTCACTTGCCAGAAGCCTGCTTAATAGTAGATTCTACTTAATGAAAATGTTTTTCTAAGGGTCATGTAATTGCCTTACAGACACATGTGAATTGTAATTAATCATCTTTAAAGAGGCGAGTCTCTTTATCTCCACTGAAAATCTTGTATCATCATGCACCTTTGCATTTAATACAAAGTGAAAACACCAACTTCCTCATCCAAAGGAAGGTTTAACATATGGTTGCAGGTTGGTTCTCACTTTTTAATTGAATTTAATTATAATGATTTGCCTGGGCAACAATTATCCCAACTGAATGGGAAGAGGATAACAGTTTTCATTAAAATGCAGAATCAACTGGGCAAATGAAAGCAGCCTTGGATGAGGACAGACAAAATTATCTTAGATTTAAGAATGGCCAACAGCCAAGAAGATGAACTAAATATGTGCTCTCACTCCTTGCATTTCTTACCAATGTCTTTAAACATACTTAAAAACAAACTAATAAACCAATAAGCAGCAGCAGCAGCATCTCAGACTTGCAGGTCAGGGAGACAGTAACCTATTCCACTACCTAAGCAGTTCTCCTCTGGCTCAAGCAAAGGGAGAGTGAGCCATTGACAGGAGGATTGATGCAAAGTAAAAGCATGGGAGTTTCAAGACTAACTTCTGATTTCCCCTTTTATCCCATTTTTGTTGTTTCTCAGATCCATTCCATCTCCTAAGATGACAGCTCTACTCCCTTTGTTTATAAACAGAAAATGTCATTGGATCTGACAAAAAGCAGGCGAATATGGGTAAGTCAACCTTCCTTAGAGTGTGCGCACTGACCCATATTGGATAGTTTCCCATGGAATATAGGCTAAATAGCTTCCAGGTTATTGTTCTCTGGTTACTGAGCAACCATGAAGTTTTGCTAGTTTTTCGTTGCCACTTTATGAATTTCCTTGCATAATATCCAGTGATCCAACCATCTGGTCCCTCTGCTCCTCTCTTGTCTGTCTCATTTTCTTAGCTCCTTACTCTCATCTGCCATCAGGTATCCCCTGCCCACTTTTCATGCCTGGTCTCATCCCCATCTTCTCATTCTCCTACTTCTTCATCCCACTGCTTCTATCCCTCTACAGTTTTCTCTTTCCTTGATTGCCCCTTTTCTTGCAATCATAATTATGTCTGAACCTTGGCAAATGGAACAACACTCTGAAAGATGTTAATGATTCTGATAGAAACAGCTGGTTCCTCTGAGTTGGGAATGAATATGAGGGAGGTGAATGATACTTGTGAAAGAAACAAGTAGAAAGGAAGAGCTCAAATAGAAAATCATTACCTTCCTTGGCATCTTTCTGAATTACTACATCATTTCTTTGATCTCTCTTGTTTGCCAAAAATGTAGCTAAGAGATTTATGAATAGGTATGTGCTAAAACTGCCTCTGAAGTGGAAATTTTCAATGTGTTGTTATTAGTCTTGTGATTTGGATCAGGAATGTCCCACAAAGGCGCATGTGTTGAAGACTTAATCCACACCTGGTGGAGTTACATGGAGGTGGTAGAACTTTAGGAGGTGAGGCTTACTTGGAAGGTCACTAGTGATGGTCTGTGAAAGGCATATAATGTCCCTGGTGCTCTCTCTCTCTCTCTCTCTTTCTCTCTCTTTCCCAGCCACTATGAAGTGAGCAGCCTTCCACCATGATGTTCTGCCTCACTTCAGGCCCATAGCAATGGAGTCAGTCAACCATAGACTAAAACCTCTGAAATCATGAGCCAAAATAAACCTTTTCTCCTTAAATTTTCTCAAATCAACTTAGTTTTTCTTAGATATTTTGTCATAGTGACAGAAAGCTGATTAACACAGTCTTGGCTTTCACCTCTAATGAGGGGGTTTGGGGGGGTTATAAAATGAAAATTGTAAATTAATCCAAACATTAAATTTGTTGGAACCATTTATAGCATTTTGTTCTTGATCAGATAATTAATTAGGTAGTTCCTGGTTACCCTTTGTATTCCTTTCTGCTCTTTCTCAAAAATTTGCAGATTGTGTTAATCAAGGTCCCAACAGGAAAGAGATGAAACTCTTAAATTAGGAAAACTGGAAGAGTTTAATAAAGGGACTATTTACAAAGGTGCAGAAAGGGAACCATAATGGGTAGAAACAGGAGCCAAAGCCTCCATTGCCAGCCCCAGGCCTAAGGAGGCAAGAGGAGGAAGGAGTTACTGAACTTCCAAGGAGACGATCATGTAGAAAGGATGTCCTTTGTCTTCCATTGAAGATGCAGCTTGGGCCTTTTACCTCTTGATCTCCCATGGGGTCTTCCTCTGGCTGAGCCCAACACAAAGCTGGAGGTCAAGGGAGCCCACTGATGCAGTTTGCATAAGTCAGTCAACAGGTCAGAGGTTTGTTGAAGAAGTGGGGAGAGCAGATCTGGAGGGATCTATAGAAGAGATATGACATGCCAGCATACCTTCATGAGAGGAAGGCAAACTCAAAATGTGAGGAATAGTATACACTGTTTGAAGGATGTGTCCTGGGAGCCCGCTGCCTTTGGCCTGTAATATCACTTCTGTATTTCCTCCACTTTTACCCTGCTGTCCAGTCTTACAACAATTTCCAGAGTTCATGTCCCCAAAGTAAGCTAATTCTTTTTTTTTTTTTTTTTGTACTGGGGATTGAACCCAAGGGCACTTTATCGCTGAGCTACATCCCCAGTACTTTTTATTTATTTTTTTATTTTGAGACAGGGCCTCACCAGGTTGCCCAGGCTGGCATTGAACTTGGCGATTCTCCTGCCTCAGCCTCCCAAATTGTGGTATTATAGGCATGTACCACCACTCCAAGCCCATCATAAACTAATTCTTAAATTCAAAATAAAATCAGCATATGTTGAATGAAAAAAGACAGGAGTGGGAGTAGAGAAAATCTTGGTCTCATGGACCCTACTCTACTGCCCACCCCTGCACGGGAGAGAGGCTAGTGTATGTGGAAAGAGAATCTGGTTTCCCCTAGAGGGCATTATTACTGGGTACCCTGCTATGACACTTAACTCCTTACCTCCTTACCCTATTCTCTCCATATTCTTTTTTTTTGGTACTAGAGTGCTTTACCACTGAGCTACAACCCCAGCCCTTTCTAAAAATTTAAATTTTTTATTTTTTATTTTGAGACAGGGTCTCACTAGGTTTCTGAGGGCCTTGCTGAATTTCTGAGGTTGGCCTTGAACTTGTAATTCTCCTGTCTCAGCCTTCCAAACCACTGGGATTACAGGTATGTGCCACTGCACTTGGCCATATTCCTCATTTCTAATGGTCAATGTTTTTGACATCAGTGTTCCAATTTGGGAAATTTCCAACCTAAACCTTCAGCTACAAAGGGAATTTCAGGTTTTTTATATGAACTTTAGATGCTCTTTGGGTTCCCATGTGTCTTCAATCCCTGTCACCACGGAGACCCCAAAAGGGACTGGGAATGTGGGGGACCTGCAGGAGGCTTAGCCACTGCTGAGATCTGCATCTGAAAATGGCTCAGTGCTTGAGGAGGGGGTGGTCATCTTCAGAGGAAGAATGCTGTTAACTCAACCAAGTGGTACAGCTGCCAGGTATCAGGATATGGGTAAACATATAAGTCAATTTCACCTCCCTCTAGCAGCAGTTAAGTTTTTTATCCTGTTGAAATTGAAACTAGAACCTTGAGTGTTGTTATGCCGGAGATCTGCCTCTGAGCCACTCCCCAGTCCCTGAAGTCTACTTTTTTTTTGTACCGGGGAGGATTGAACCCCGGGGGCACTCTACCATTGAGCCACATCCTCAGTCTTTTTTATTTTGGGAGAGAATCTCTCAAAGTTTCTGAGACTGCCCTTAAACTTGGGATCCTCCTGCCTCAGCCTTCCAAGTCCATGTGATTACAGGGGTGCATCATCCCAGTCATATCCCTCTAGATTAACTCATGGGTTTCATTCCCAGCTCCACACAAAAACTTCAGTCTAACTTGAGAGGAAAGCACCTGGAAGATGGGAACCTGGAATGTTAAGACTCCTCCAGCCCTGATTACATTCCTTTAAGAAAAGCTTTTGTTTCAGGGTCAGGTCATACCCTTCCAGATGCCTGAACCTTCCCTTATCACCAAAGCTTTTACAATCCCTAATCACCCCGACAACCAAAACATCAAGACTCTCACAACAAAAGCTTGTTAAGGGCTATTTGAAGGTAATAAACTGATCAAGGGGGCAGGTAATTGAGGCAAAAGCAGAGGGACTCAATTTCCTTTAACACTCCAGCTCTGTAAGTATCATATCCTCCTCTCCGAGGCAGTCCGTGTGGTTTCTATGCTGTCAGTTAAAAGTCAAAATGTGGACCTGTGCAGGACTCTGAAAACTCCCTGGGACCCCAGTAAAACTGGAGGGCAAGAGAGGTGTGCCCTCCTTCTGAGAGGACCTACTCCTTTTCCTTTTCCCTATTCCTTCTAAAAAACTCATGCCTAGTACTTCAAGTGAAACGTCTGAAATCTTTTTGGCCTGTTCACAAGAATTGCGATAAAGAGGGGGCCTTTGTGGCTGCTTCAGCTTTGTGGCTCTTCTTGTGCCCTGTAAAAAGTCCCCTTGGTCACAGGGTTGTGATCAAAGATGAGCACCTGAAACAAGTTAGGCCAAAGGGGCACCTGGAACATTGATTCTTCCTTAAAGAGTGTTAGGACAGGAGGTGCTGACAGACATTTCTGCTACCAAGTGGACATTGGCCATGAAAGCAACAAGAGGGAGAATAGAACTCAGGTATGGAGACAGATTAGACTGTGATGACATTGGAATCTTCACGTTAGACTGTGCCAGGACCTAGTTCTAGACCTGCTGCCTAAACTAACAATTTCCCTTTTCACTCAAAATAGTTTGAATTTGATTTTCTGTCACTTGGACATGATAAGAGAAATACAAGTTACCCAGAAGGGGAGGACTTTTGTGACCCTTTCACAGACCAGATCCTAGAACTCAGGGAGATAAGGATAATTCCTCCTAACCATAAAATCTATAAGAACAGGTTCCAATTAGAACCAGTCAGCATGGGCCAAAGTGACCTAGAGATGTCATGTTGGAGGGGATTCAAAAAGTTTGATGTTGTCTTGATATCAGTCAAAAGTCAAGAGGTGGACCTGGGTGAGAGTTTCTGGAAAGTTTCCTGGGATTCCAATAAGACAGTCCCTCTCCTCTCTGAGAGGACCCACCCTCTCCCTGAAGAGTGTCCATTTTTCTCTTTGCTATTTCTGTTACTCTGAGTGACATGTCTGAAATCTTTTTGACTTGATCATAAGAATTGGGACTCGAAGGGGGACCTTTGCACTGACTCAGTTTCTCTGAAGGCCTTAATCTTGTAACACCTGGTGGATGGTAGGAGCAGTGGTTAGAGTTGGACCTGAGTGTCTGCTTCTCTGTGTTCTGCTTGCATGAAAGGGATGAGAGTAGCTGTGCTGTGAAGCTTGGGCCTGCACTCAGCATGAGAGGGTCCCCCCAGGGGGAGTGCTCTAGGTGTGTTGGAAAGGCTGTAGCCACTGCTCTTTCTGGATCACCATAGAATTGCCCTGCTTTCACCAGCAAACTGGGCCCTGCTCTCAATGATGAATGTTTGGGCTGGTGAAGGTATAGGGCATGATTCTTTTTCTAAAGCAAGCGACAAAAAGTGGAAGGGTGAGTGATCTTCTTTCATCATCTGGAATAGCACAGTGATTTGACTATAGATTCAGAGAGATTGGGTTCAAATTCTATCTCCATCTATAGTTCTATAAGATGAAAACAATAATAGTACCTACTTCATATTGTGATAATTAAATGAGATAAATTTCACTAGAGCAGTTATCACAGTACCTGGGACATTATAAGTCTTCAGTAAGTGTTAACTTGAAAGGAGGACGGGGCACACAATAGGATAGTTTTTAAAAGTAAAATATCATTCTATGATCAAGTCCCCTCCATTCCCCTTTACACATGAGCCTTGCAATAGCTATTCCTTGTCACACAGTTGAAAAATGACTGTGGCTCACATTGCATTTCAAATAATCCAAGAACTGTGCAGCAAGCTTAGGATCTGAAATTAACTTTGCATTTATATTGTTCATGCTAGTTGCTCTTCAAGCACAATTATAATCAGAAAGCTAGCACTAAAAATAGTACCGATTCTCATTTTTCTCTCAGAGGTATCTGCTGCTGCAGTGTTTCCCGGGCATGTTTATTTACTTGATTCATAACAGCAAATCTTTTCTCTTATTAGCCTGACAGCAATAAGTTGGATTCCACAGAAATACTCATTTCAGGTAAAATCTTTATTACTGGTGAAGTTGCTGTTTTTCGTCCGAAAATCTCAGTGTCACTGTAGGTTCACATGAGAGTTGTATGAATAATTTTGATGTGAAAAAATCAAAGGACCAAAGTAGAATCTTCATTTTGGCAATCCCAGGACACTTTTCTCTCTGAAGAGGATGACAATTCAGTCTTCAGAATTCTCCATTCCCTTATCACTGCTCATATGTGTTTTGTGTGTGAGTGTGAATTTAGTGCTAGGCAGAGAAGCTGGATCGACAGCTAGCTCCTTGTATGTCTTGCTTTCTCTCCATGTCTCTCACTCATGATTTGGCAGCGAACTCTGTGGGGAATTTGAGAGCAAGATGCCAACCAGCAAGACAGACCAAGATACCATAATAATGGAAACATTTTAGCTTGGGGTATTTGCCCCTAACTTGTCTCTCATAAATTAAAGATAAGACAATTTGGAGTCCCTGTGGGGTTATTAGGTGAGAACCATTGGCTATTTGTTGGGGAATTATTCATTCCTTTTCCTCTTCCTCTCTAACACCTAATTCCTTTCTCCCATAAAAAAGAAAGAATAAATAAATAAAAGAAAGGAAAGCAATACATCCATCCAACCCTGAGCAAAAGCAATAGGCACTCTAAGGACGTAACTCTGTAATCTGTGGGCTCCAAGTGTTCACTGTGGAGCTAGAAGATTTGCAGCCAAAGCTGTCAATGAAGTAGCATCTGAAATAAGCTGGGAGTTTGTGTGTGGGGAGCAAAGAGGGAGCATGGTGAAGGTAGGAAGGAAGGGAAAGAGTGAGCAAATTGAAACAGAAAAGGAAGAGAAAAATTAAAACAAAACAAAAAAAATGGAAAGCCAACCAAACTAAACAAAGCATTTCTTATATTGCTTCTTTAATCTTGGGCATGCACTATGACTGAGCCTACAGCTAGAGGAAATGTGAGAGGGTGAGAGGCTTTAGCCCTGACTCTAACAGCCACTAGCTCTGAGATCGCCAGCAAGGCTTGGGACTATTTTTGCCACATATGTAAAATGAAGGATACTTATAGCTGCCCAAGCCATCTCCTTGGGTTGAATGAAAGAGGCTGAAGTAATATGAAAATTTATGAACAACTGAAAAGGCTAGTAGAGAGTATACTATATTATCACTTTTTCCCAGGGAATGTGTATTCAACATCTTCAACCTTCTCTGGTTCTTCCCTCCCTCAGAAAATATAGTGCTTATTATATGCCATCTTTGGCTCTTTCCAAAATCTTCCATCCTTAAGTCATATGCCATTTTATTCTTAGCAAAAAGTGAAGGCATGGACCTTTCTTTGCAACTAATTCCCAAAGGTAAGAATAGGACCAGACATTTAGTGTTGTATTGTCTCCAGTCAGGTTTTTTTTTTTTTCGGTACCAGGGATTGAACTCAGGGGTGCTCAACCACTGAGCCACATCTCCAGCCCTATTTTGTGTTTTATGTAGAGACAGGATCTCACTGAATTGCTTAGTGCTTCACCTTTACTGAGGCTGGCTTTGCACTTGCAATTCTCTCCAGTCACAGCCTCCCAAAGTGCTAGGATTACAGGTGTGCGCCACCGCATCCGGCTTCCAGTCAGGCTGTCCCACTGATGAGATAGATGACAGATCACCATCCAGTTGGCAATCATTCTCTGGCTAACCTCCTCATATGACATGCAGGGTGGTCATCCTTTTCTGCTAAGCATAGTCATGGTGTCAATATGGAGGGACATGGCTAGCACACTGCAGAGCCCTGTGGTCCTTGGAGGAACCCAAGCGGCTTAGATTGGAGCTCTAATTAAAACCATTTCTTGAGTTTGATTGATTGAATGGGAGTCCTTAGCATACATAACCACCTAGTCATAACCAGATGGTGCTGATGCCAAATGTTTGTGAAGTCTATCATTTTTATCCCAGAGCTTATTAAGATGCTGGGGCTAAAGTAACACATTGATCTTATTCAGATTGATGATCAAAGCAGGCATTTTCATAATTTTTCCTGGTTTGAATATTTGAGAAGATTTGGAGAGCCCTTGTAACTCCCTGGAGTTTCTATTCTCCATGTCATTTTGGGTAAGGTACATAGCACCTCAGACATCAATCTTTTTTTTTTAACCATTCATGGCAAGAGGGTGTTATATGCATCATAATCACTTGAATTTACTGTTAAATTTCCCTCATTGTTTTCATGTTTAAGCACTTCATTCATTCACATAACATTAATTATTTGAATACCTCCGTAGCATCAAAAAGCCAACAAATATTTATAAAGTGTCTGTGAGGACTACTAAAGGGATAGCCTCAAGGGATTTTCATTGTTCAGCTTGAGATATATGAGATATTTCTACTAAAAATATGGTACAGAACATTTCTCAGTGCCACATGAGTGGTAGAGAAAATAAGTGCTACAAGAGTACAGCAGAGGAGGAGACCCTACACACTAAAGTGGTCAAGAAGAGTCCACAGAGGAAAGGGGACTTCAGCTGGGCCTTGAATGAGTATGAGAGAGATTTAGAGGGCCTGAGGAAAGTGAAAGACATATGCATAGGGCACCCAGTAGAAGCAAAGCCTGCACAGAGGTAGGTTTGCACAAGGCAGGGACTGACTCAAGAGCAGAAGCGTGCTTCAGTGTGTCTAAGACCATTGATGTTAGCTGGCTGCCTACTCTTGTGACCTTGGGAAAGCTATTAATCATTTCAGCTTTATTTTTCTCACTTATAAAGTGAAGATAATGGTTTTTGGCTTGAAGGATGGTCATGAGGAGTAAATGGGATATTACACATTAAAGTGCTCAGCGCAGTGCCTAGCACATAGTAAACTGTCAATAAATGGTAGCAATTATTAGTAATTGTAATAATGTTAGTTGAATTGTGGAATTTACCGTTTTTCCTGGAGAAAATGGGAAGCTATTGAAGATTTTTCTGCAGAGGTGTGACAAGACCAAAATGGTCTTTTTGAAAGATGAATGAGGCAGTGGTATAAAGAACATGTAGAGGGAAGAGGCTAGATGTAGTAATTCCAATTAGAAAACAACTTAAGTCATTCAGCTGTGTAGTAATAACCTTGATCATGTTAGAGGTAAGAAAGAGATGGAAACAAAGGCATTTATATCAATTTGCATGATGGGATGTAGGAGATAAAAGAGTGGAAAATTTCCAAGATTGAGTGTGGGCTCCTTTGTAAGGAAATAGTTCTAACTCTAATTAGTGTGTCTAGGGATAGTATTAGTCTAGGGATTGCATCTTTTTTTTACCTTAAAAATTTTATATGTAGTGAGGCTACATATAAAATATGTTCTTTTTAGGATTACTAAACTAAAATTAAATGTTTTTATTCAATTTCAAGAAATTTCTTTTAAGCTTTCAAGATTTGTAAAGTGATATTAAGAGATATATTTTTACTTTTACATTTGTATGGTTTTGTCCATTTTCTCCTTTTCTCCATTTCATAAGAAATTAGAGTAAATTGTTTACTCTAATTGTTTCCACAAGTAATTGTTTCTTTAGATCAATAACTTGTGGAAAACTCAACTTTTTGGTTTCTAAAATGGAAGAAAAAGTTCTACTATGATCAGAACCAGGATTTTGTTCTTATCCAAAGGTAAATATTTGCTGTCATCTGTAGGTAACAGTCTGAAGCCATTCATTAAAAAACTACAAATTTCTTAAGATTTAAATAGATTGAAAGGCCTTGTGAGGATTTTTTTTTTTTCAGTGCTGGGAATTGAACCCAGGATCTCAAGCATGCTTAGCAAAGACTCTACCACTGAACCACATCCTAACCCTTTATATTTTTAAATTTTGAGACAGGATCTCTCTAAGTTGCACAGACTGGCCTTGAACTTGCAATCCTCCTGCCTCAACCTCCTTAGTAGCTGGGTTTACAGGAGTATACCACCATCCCCAGCTTGTTCATACTTTTTAAAAAGAGCCAAAGAGACCAGGCACAGTAACACTTGCTGTGGGGACACTTAAATTTATCCTTTGTTCATCCTTTGCAAAGATAACCATGACATTGTAAAGTTCTATAACTCTTATTTGCTGGATATTTACTAAAATCATTTTCCTTTTTCAGCTACAAAACCAAATCAATTCCTCATCTTCTCCTAAATGAAATAGGTGGAATTTAGCCATGTGACTGTGTGAGCTCTTACTGAAAACAAGATGCCCTCAGGAGCTGTTTCTATAGCATTCACCTTTCCATGTACAAATATAATAGAAAATGACTTTGTTACCTGCAATCTTTTTTAGAGGACTCAAATTGTGATAATTATGCAAGATTCCAGCTCTTTCGACTCATATAAAATTAGGATATTGTAGTCATTTGTAGAGGAATATAGATTTTTTTTTTTAATGTCATAGAAGACAAGGTTATATAATGGCCACACCTGCCCTTGGTAGGTAGTGGGCACAAGACCTTGCACGCAGTGCCACAGACCAAGTACAGTTTCCTGAGAAATCCATCAGGAATTATCATCCATACTTCCTCTTCCTCCTACCACAACAACTAAATTGATCCTGACAGGAAAGGGTTGATGCCCATGTGATAAGCATGGAGTGACAGGGCTAGGAAGAGCTTTCATCAGTTAATTCATTATTGACAGAGACTTACTTATATCTTATGTGGGCAGTAGATGAAACAATTGATCTGGACAGTAGATGAAACAATAAAACAAAAACAACTTGAGACATCAGCTTTCCTGATCTCACTGTAAAATGAGATTATCTTCCTGGATACCTACTTTCTTCTGGCGTCTGTGCAGCGGAAAAGCAGAGTCCACTGTCTCCTGAGGAATCTTTAAGGGCCAGCCTTAGACTCCTGTCCCACCAAAGGAAGGAATAGGGTCTACATTAATTTAGATTTTCTTTAAGCAGCCAAGAACAAAACCAACTCAAGGTAACTTAGGTGGGAAAGGGAATTTATTAGGAAAATATTAGAACATGCGACCCAGCCTAATGAAAAGTTGAACACCTTAGGGATTTGTGCAGCTCTGGGGACATCCGGGTCGTGATAACTGTTCTCCAGAGTACTACTATTAAACACAGTGAGTTCTCAAAGATTTCAGGTCCCCATTCAATATTTCATATTCACTGCAGAGAAACTTTAATTGTCCAACTAATACTAAGTGTGTCTATTCTTGGGCTAATTAGCTGAGGCCACTCAGACAGAGTCAAATAAGTAACAAATAGATGGTTCACCAGAAATCCTCACTATGGAGAGCTGGAACAGTTCTGTGAGAAGTTGAAAGAACAAGTTCATACCACTGGCTCCTTATTGCTTTGCAGAGCCTGTGGAACTGATAAAAATTCCTCAAAAGGGAAGGAAAACTCATTATCCTCTAAGGCATTAAAAATGGCTTCAGATCTTTGGGAAATCTCTACTACTTCCACGAAATGATGGACCATTAAATTCCATTACTAGTGTATAGCTGCATAACAAATGACCCCCAGACTTAGTGGCTTAAGACAACCATTGTTACTTGTTCACCATGCTGTGAGTCAGCAGTAGGATGAGCTTAGATGGCAGTTCTACTGATGTCATCTAGAGTCACTCATGTGGCTTAGACATCTAGTGGCTTCACTGAGGCTGAGTAGTTCAAGGTGCCTCCACTCACCTGGCATTTGGTTTTGGCTATTAGCAGATTCCTTTCCATAGGTCTTCCAGCCTCAATCAGGAGAGCCAGGCTTCCTCACATGGCATCAGTGTGTTCCAAAAGGCATCTTGAGGCCTAGTCTTGAAAGTTGCATTTTTATATTTACTTCATTCTACTGTTCAAAGCAAGCCACAAGGCTAGTCCAGACTCAAGGGCAGGGGAAAAAGTTTTTCTCTCTAGGAATGTCGAAGTCACAATAACACAAGGATGAGAGGGATTATTGTATCTATATTTGCAAACACTCTATGATGCCTGGGTCTGACCTGCATTAAAAAACATTAAAAAATATTCAAGCATTTATAGCCCACTCAAACTTTAGCTAAAGTTTTATGCCAATGTGTTACAAAATCCTGATGAGAACTTAATAGCCAAACATGACCCTTAGAATTTCTGTAACTCACAGGACAGTTGTGAATAAGGCACAGAAAGCATGCTGGATTGAGATGAAGGGGGATTAGATTATACACCCAGTCTTATTACCAACTTTCTCCATAAATTTTACAAAACATTAACCTCTAAGCCTTATGTTCCTTGTGAGTCATGTAAGGAAATGTACAAATCACATGACTATCATGAGACAGAGCTCTGTGGACTATAAAAATGATATGCAAATGAAAGCCATTGACACAGCTCAAATCATGAAACCGTGCTTTCCTCTCCTCCTCTAGTTACATGTTTTAAAGCAAGGAATAATCTCAGGCTAATGTAGCTACAAAAAATATGGTTTTACAAAGTTTTCTTTCATCTGAATGCTTTTTGATGATTTGCCCTTGAATGTAGTGCAATATATGGTTTTTCTAAGAGTACAAAAAATGTGTGAAATTAAAATACCCAAGAGGAGAGTAATTGAATGTATCCATTTGGGGAAAAAAGGAAAGTGTGTGGAAAAGAAAATGAGCTTAAAAGCATAACAGAGACCGTGTCTTTTAGACTGTGTAAGAATAATTAGGCAAGATTCTTCTATGTGGATAGTTTTAAGAGAAAATAATTTGAAATGGTAGAGTATATGCCAAGGTAGGTATGAGAGATGAATACACAGCTATCTTTGAAGAAATGAAAAAGACTCTCTAAAATGGAACAACTAATTTCTTTAGGGAATGAGTAGTGACAAATATAAAACCACCAGATGTTGGTATTTTCAGAGAAAAGGTGAAACTGGCAGAAGGTGTAAGGACTTAGGAAAGCCTTGTGCAGTCATTTTGGTAAATAAATGAAAATGTGAATATATTCTTCAGAATTTCCTAACCTCCATTCGTCCCTTGCAGCAGACAGTGTGACGCACTTCACTACATCTCCTTGCTCCATTGGCTGCAGCTCACTTTGCAGTATCTTTGCCAGCCAGTGTCCTACTGTCAAGCACCCACAGGGTCTCCATTTGTACTTCCCCAGTGTCTGTGAACATCTGGAAGTGGGAGGAAGATATTGCCCCCTAGGACAATCCTCAACTAACGCGCACAAGGTCAGTGCTTCAGCTTTCCGTGCTCCAGTGTAGGGGTTGGCAAACTTCAACCTGAGGGCCAAATCTGCCTGTTCTTGTAATGAAAGTTTTATTGGAACTCAGTTGTGCCCATTTGTTTACATATTATCTATACTTACTTTTATGTTACAAAGGCAGAATTGAATAGTTACAACAAAGACTGGGTGACCTGCAAAGTGGAAAATATTTAAGTACATGACTTCCTATGGAAAATGATTGCCAATCTCTGTTCTAGTGGGGATTCTGAGCATTCTGTATGGTTCCTCAGAGGGTTCCCAGCAAGACTAAGACCCATATGTGCATAGCAGTAAACAGAATTCTAATCCACACATTATTGGCTTTTGATCTTTCCTTATTTCTCTTTTCCTTGCTCCCTCACCTGCTTCCTAGGACCTCTTTCCAAATAAACTACCTGGAACCTGATACCTTCTCTGCTTTGGGGTGGGGGAACTCAGATAGAACTCAGTCTTTCTTGGTATTATTTTTCATAGTGTACTTATGAGATCTTGCTTTATTATTTACTTTGTGATTCATCACATATACCATGCATAAAACTAAAGCACATACACATGACCTATCACTGAACAAATGTTTTATGAAATGATGTTTACCTTTCCTTATGCCTTACATACTTTTTCTCATTTTGTTTCACTCTCTTACATTTCATGTTAACAAAAAATCAAACTGACAAATTAAACTGATTTAACCTGGTCTTAGAGGACTATTTGCCAGTTTTTGAATCTAAAGATGTGAGTGGCTACAAGCAAAAATTTCTGAGCTTGGGGTCCACAAGACCTTGATCTGATGGTCAGGCTAGAGAGACGCAGACTATGTATCTGGAAGATGTGAGTAGGACACTAGTTTATAAAGACAGAAATACATTGAAGCTTCTACCCTAAGAACACAGAGAATGAAATGAGGGGCATATGCAATGAGGAACCAGAAGCCCGCTGTGAGGATGGTAGAGGAAGCAGGAGGACTAGACAAAAACCTCGTGGGAAGGTAAAGCTGGCAAGAATCACAGAACATCTCTTCATTCCTCATTGAACAGAGTAGGCACCCATGTGCAAAAGCGATCAAAACCACTTTAATGAATATAAGCAATTATTTGGAGGCCTCCCTATATTTTAAAATTGATGCCTTCCATCAGTTTTAACTTATGCCATTGTCATCTCTTTACCCGTGATTTCCTCCTGCTTAATCTTATTCTATCTGGATCCTTCTACCACTATGATTTCTCCTTCATGGTCTCTTTGGCTGCATTGTCTTCTAGTCTTTGTTATTCACAGTTAATATTTTCCAGGGTTCATTCCTTTACTTTTTAAAAATACTATATACTTTTCCTAACCAAGGTCTTAATAGATATGGCTTAGTGATCACATCTATGTTCCCATCTATAAAATAGCTTCAGACTAAATCCACCATTTTAAGATTTATTTAGCTAACTGCCTGCTTAATATCTAGACAAGAAACTTCACACAACCTACATTGAATTTATCATCTATAATACCAGCCAGTTCTCCTTCTTTTCCTGTTCCCCATTCTATACTTACTCTTCCCACCATCAGGAAAATTGCCTAGACCGGGAGGCTGGGTGCTCCTAAACTACTTCTATTTTACCCCTCCATCCAAATGATCATACATCCTAAATATTACTAATAGCTTTATTTTTTATTTTTATTGCCATTCTCCTAATTTTGAGCTTTATCAACTCCTCATTATATTTTGAAATAATTCATCTATTGATCGATCTCCCTGTCCTCTCCCCATTCAGTTCTTTCTTCACAAAACCATGACAGTAATCTTCTAAACTTCTCAGGCAGGGTCAGGGTCAGTGAAATAGAAGCCACATGAAGAATTTTAACCAGGGATAAATTTAATACAGCTAGCTGTGCTTATGAAACATTGGAAAAGCTTCCAGGGGCTCCAAAGTTTGCCAGTTGCTCTACAATGTGAAAGTAGCTTTCTGGGGATAAAGGAAGTAGCTGTTGTTGCCCAGGTTAAGGACATAGAAGATTGTTGTTGATGTTCATAGTTGGCTGTAGTACCAATGTGGGTGCTTCATGCATAGCAGAATGAGAAAAACCTAAGGTTTCCTGAAGCGTACACATCTGCCTGCCACCATTGGAGAAATAATCGTGGCTTCTGATTTCTTTTTACCTTCTGAATCTGACAGGATTCCAAATTGGTGGACTTTAACTGACAAGAAGGTCTGGGAAATGTGTTCCCAAATTTCCAACACATGCAGTACAGGAGAGAGCACAGAGGATGTGGAATGGCTCTGGGACCACAGATAATCTGGCACACTTATGAGATCAAATCCAAACTGTTCAACAAAGACAAGCCATGTCCTTCATGAGCCAGTCTCTTCAGTGCTGACATTATTGAAGGACTGTCTTGCAGTGACATGGCTGTACTTTATAATTTCATGCCTCCATACTATTGCATATGCTCTTTCCTAGGTGTGAGAGTCTTCTTCTCACTCTACCAGTGGCCTTCTTAAAGACTTTTATTTATTCTTGAGACCCCAATACAAATATTCCCTCTTCTGTGAAGTTTCTTCAATCATCTCCAGTAGCATTGACCCTCTCTTGTGCCATCATTGTGCCTTATACTCACCTTTTTTTTAGTAGATATAATATTCTTTTATGCACCTGTCTCCTCCACTATATTGTGAGCTCTTTAATTGTTTCTTCTTTACCTTTGCCCGCCCCCCACCAGCACCTTGCCTGGTGTTTGGCTTATAATGGGCACCCAATTCACATGGAACAAATGAGTAGATCAAAGATTCCATAAGACACTGTTCTTCACTTATAGTTTTGATCTCGAAATGTCTCCCAAAGGCTCATGTTCAGAGATGGGGCTTTAGAGTTGATTGAATCATAAGAGTTCTCACTTCATCAATGTATTAACCCATTGATGGACTATAGGGAGGTGGTAGAAACTACTGGAGGTGGGACCTAGTTGAAGAGAGTGGTTCTTTAGGGACATGCCCTTAGGGACAATATCTTGTCTCTCTCCTCTTTTTCTCTGCCTCCCTGCATGAGATGAGTGCTTTTGTTTTGATATGTAATCTCTGTCATCATGTTCTGCTTCACCACAAGCCCATAGCCCAGGAGCCAGCTGCCCATGGACTGAAACCTCTGAAACCATGAGCCAAAATAAATCTTATTCCCTCTAAGTTGATTTTCTAAGGTATTTTGTCATGATAGAAAGCTGACTAACATGGGCTCAAGGTTATAGCATCAAGGAAATTATTTGTAAGAGATGTAAGGATTCCTTGTAATATACACATTTTCTAAATCCTATGCTGTGAAAAACAGTTCAGGTAGGTGCCAGCTATCTCCCCCTTCACAGCCTGTATTCTTTGTAATATCTAAATGATTATTTAGCAGATGCATATATTTGTATATCTCAAATATCTTTTCAAATGGATCATGAATTTGGAAGTAGGGTTGGACTGTAGATGGATACTATTCAGCTTTAAAAAATACTCTCACATAGAATGCCTGCTTCCTCTGTGGGACTGTGAGATTTTTGAAGAAGGAAGTGGTAATGGGCTTGGGATGGGAAAAGGGAAAGCTGGCCATCTTTTTGAACAGAATGAGGAGGAGTGAATTGGTTTCCTAGGAGATAAGGCTCTTCTTTATGTAAGATTTTCCCACAGAAAGGCTCTGCACTGGTGTCTTCTTCTTAGTCATAAGGAGTGCATCATTGTAGATGCAGCTCAAAATTGCTTTCTGCAGCAGCTGTCAAAGGTGAGCCTAATTGTCCAGTGTTTGATCCTTACTTTCTCTGCTGTAAGCCAATAAAAGTAACTGTAATACTAATTTCAGTAGATATTTTAGTTATTTGTTCTCCTAAGCACCAGGAAAGGAGCCTTTAACATTTGATCTATTGGTAGATCATAAGTTCATCTCTCCTTCATAAAGTCCCTAAAACAGCCTACTCCCAACCCGCCGCTGCCTTCTGAGCCACTTCTTCCTACCAGATTTTTCTCAGATTCCCTGAAAGGAAAAGAACACTCAATAGTCTCTCAGTTCAAGGACTTTAGTAGCATTGCCCTTCCAAGGGACCTCTTGGCTTCAGAGGAATGAAAAATAGAACTTTATTAAAAAGAGATTGCGACTGTCTCCCACATGCACATGATCTGGCAGAGTCAGATTCCTTTGCACATAGCTTTTATTTGTCTTGGTAAGCTGGAGGTAATTGAGACAGTCTTAGGTAAAACCACACAGAAGCTGGAGGTTACCCTAGCCCCTATTTCAGCATTTTTCTTACCTCCAGTGACAATCATACTTCTCCAGAGTCAAAGAAATTCTACGTGGACAGCACTGAAATATTTCACTGCACTAAACATGATTCTGAGTGCATTTTCAGCTCATATTTCTATCCCTGAGAACTGTCACTTTTCTTGCCTTGCCAGGTTCCCTTCCCTGTACTGTTCATCTTTGTTCTTGGAGTACCTGAGATTCAAACGAAGCTTGAAGTGGAATCTGGAGCAAATGGAGCTGGGCAATTCTCCCTCCAAGTGAGTTAAATTGAGGACAAGAAATGCTAGTTTCTATCTAAGCTGACTCTGTGAGTGAAAAAGATGTTAAGAACTGTGCAGTAGCCATGCAGTGGGCTGGGGAGGTGGAAGATAGTAAGAGAGAGAACAAGGAATAGAAGGAGCCAGAGACAAAACAGAAGCACAGAGACATCCAGTGCTGAGATGCTGAAGGTGCACCATGCCTGGGTTCCAATGCCCCTCTCAGAAGAGTTGAGTTGCTTGAGTTTTTATCTTAAGTAAGGTTGTGGTTACATTTGGCATTTATAATCAAAAGAAATCTGAGAAAGTCGTGCACAAAGGAGAGGAAACCATGAAGCATTTAGTTACTGGTCTCCTGCATCAAGACATCAAAGTAAGGAAGGCAACTGAGGAAAGTTCTAGCAAAGGATGATGTGATCATCAAATCATCAAGTCTGGGATTCATAGAAACAGCATGGGGACTGCTATAGTGTGTGTGTGTGTGTGTGTGTGTGTGTGTGTAAGACACACAGAGGGGGAGATATTTAGGGCAGCTTATACAAATTGCTCAGTAAAGTAAATGTGGTTTGTTGTTGTTGTTACTGAATTTCACTTCAGAGTCACACTGCAAACTGTGAATATAGAGAGGTTCCTTGCAGAGAAAAGGACTGTAGTTTAGTACAAGAACTTCCAAACTCCTCCCCAGATCTCCTTATTTATTTTTTTAGGCCTTAGAAAAATAAAGCAGAACTTGACAGCTTCTGCCTTAGAAAAATGCATAGCTTGAGCCGAATAGTGTCTAGATCCCTTGTATAGAAAGTTTGGTGAGAAAGCTCCACCATTTAGTTACCCTTCAAATCCTGGCCTCCTTACCTGGAAAACATATCAATATGCCTATAAGACCAGCTCAGATCGGACTTGAGGCATATATGGCACAACATATGCCATGGAAATGACTATTTCCTGCAAATGTGGCAGGATTTCTGCAGTTTCCCCAGCCAACAGGAACCATGAAATTTCTTTTCCTTGGGGTTTCCAGCCTTCTCCCTCACCCCATCTCTCTATCTATTTTCAGGTACTTATGCCTGTGCTCTTCCTCTAGTCTTCCAATAGATCAAACACTGCAGTGATGTTAGTTATTTTTGTTCTTTAGTGTGAAAGCTGTCTCAGAGCTAGAGACACTAGAAACACATTACCAAGGACTGCTCAGCCCAGCACATGTGACTGCTTCAGTCAGGTGTGCCATCAGGACCAGACCCCATCCTGCAGGATTGCAGGTCTCTCAACCCCTGCTACACTCTCTTCTTTAATGTCTTTCAGTTCCCCTTTCCCTGAAAGTTGCTATCTGTCCTCAATACATCCTCTGGCTACTCCAGATGGCTGCCCTTGCGTCCGATTTCCTCCCCTTCCTGCTTCCTCTTCTCCCCACTCCTCTTCTTGATGTGTGGTGATCTGATAGGCTACCCATCCCCCAATACTTCAAAAGGGGAGCAGTGATTATCTTCCTGTACAGCATTAGCTTAAGGGTGGGACAGAAGGTGATAGTACTCAGCAGAATGGCCAGGAACATCAAACATCTCAATCTTGGGTTATAGTAGTTGGGGAAAGAATGTGGAGATGAAACAACGTGCCACAACAACTTTGGAGCCAGGAGACTCATCTTTTAATGATACTAGAGATAAGCATTATGAGAACACTGATGAAAAATTCAGGGAAGCTGGGAATATTAGTGTAATTTGTTAATACCGGAGAACAAACAGTGTAAAAGTTATGTTAATTTTAGTAATTTGTGAGAATGACTTACCCTTTATACCTAATTACTGCATGCACCATAGCTATTATGCACATCATTAACAGATGTCAGATTAGTTTTATCCTAAGTTTTTCTTGATCCCACAGATGTGTGTTCTATCTTCTCATCTGGCATGAGCTTCTGCTCATAGCTTTTAATAATTAGTAGAACTATTGGAAACTGGAGTAGGACAGGGACCTCAATCTGCTCCTGAAAAGATTATACAGACAAGGTAATACCATTATTTATTTAGCTAACAATAGATGTATATTTTAAAATGATACAGATGCAATTACTGTTTCTCCAACTCATTGAAAAGATCAGGCTTGACTTCTGGGTCTTTCCTCTAGAGTTGTACTGTCAATTAGCAGCCACCTGTGACCATTTAAATCTAATTAGGTTAATTCCTCAGTGGTTCCAGGGATATTGAAGAGGTCAATAGCCACATATGGCTGGTGGCTACCTACTATCCAGTGTATACAGACAGTTCTCAACTTATGATTTGACTTCATGATGGTACTAAAGCCATAAGTATTTAGTAGAAATCATACTTCAGATCTTGAATTTTGGTCTTTTCACAAACGAGTGACCTGCCATACTCTCTTGCTGGGCAGCAACAGCAAACTGCAACTCCTAGTCAGTCAAATGATCCAATACTCTACTTACAGTGTGGTGCTAAGCTATGACATGTGTAGTGTAGGTGTATTAAGTGCATTTTTAATATTTTCAACTTAGGATGGGTTTATATGGATGTAACCCTATCGTAAGTGGAGGACATCTGTATATAGAACATGCCAATCATTATACAGGTTCTATTGGACAGTGATGTCAGAATCTAGTTAGTGGTAAAAAGTGTGTCTATCATGGGATGATGGGGTCAGCTGGCTCTAGAATTTTATGCAGAGAGCCAGGGATTGGGAATTCTCCAGGACCCAGCTGTGGGGAGATGATAGTGAATGTAGCAGTGATGAGAGGTGTAGACTCTCCCATGAGAAAACTGTAATAGCATGTCAAGAAGTGGGGTGGGGCCCCTGTAGGAGGTATAGATCCCATCACTGGTCATGGGAGTGGGTTGCTGCTTTTTACTGTGGTCTCGTTCAATAGAATGAGAGAAAAACATATCCAAATCCGCTGTATTGATTGGGCTTACAGTAGCTGACTGAGTATTCTTTAATAAAATTTGCCAAATGAATGAATGGATGAGATAGTTAACCTCATAGTAGATTTTTATGTCAACAACTTTCAAACATACAGAGCTTTACAGTTTATATATGGCTTTTAACACATTCTATCACTTGATCCTTGAAACCATACTACATATGGAAAAAGACAAGTATCCTTTTGCTGGTGAGAAAGTCTGAGCTTGGAGAATTTAAGATGTTTTCCCAAGGTCACTAAGCTAGCAAGTAGCAGAGTTGTGACTCAAATTCTGGGTCTAGGGTTCTAAATGTCATGTTCCGTGGCATCACATGGCCTCTTAGGTGCCTTTCCAATTTGAGTATTTCCAGCAGCAGATTGCTGATGTGGTAGGAGTCAAGGACACCTTTGACACTTAGAGTTTCCAGGAACCAGCCAATTTAACTTTGATAGGTTTTTCAAGGTGTCAGTATGATGTGTAGTTTTTATTTTTCACATTTGCCTGAAAGCTTTCAGGCTTTCACAGGCAAACTGCCTGGCATTCTGAAGCAGTGGCTTTCACACTGTGTCCCAGCAATACCAGTAGCTCCATAGAGGGGTTGCATAGGCTGCTACGGGGCAGGGCCCAGTGGGGAGACCATGTGTTTGAGCTCTGGGCTGCCCGGCGCTGATAGGCTTTCAACTATTTTTATATATTGACGTTCCTCAAAGAAAAATTCACTGGAAAAAGGTTCTTTTGCTAACATTACAAAAAGAACCACTGTTCTAAAGGATTTTTATGGCAGTTTGCTTCCTGTGACAAGAAAGCGGGGCAAGCTCAACTCTGCCCAGGTATCATTCAGGAATGGCATTCATCTGTAGACCAACTTGTTCTTTCTAGTTAGAAAAAACTCCTTGAAGTTCAGAGTCTCCTACACCTTATGGTGCCACCCTTAAGCCAGGACAGGGTACAGAGGGCCACTGTGCTGGGATCAGAAGGTCATGGCTGTATAATATTGCTGTTCTATTCTCTTATTTTACCATTATGCTTTATTATTCTCTCAGACAGGATTCCTCTTCACTCCTTGAGCCCCTAGAATTTACTGGATCCTTCCTCTATGACTACACATTTTGTCCTAAGATTTTGTTTGCTTTTGCCAGAGGCATCCACAGATTACTTCAACAAAATGCCATTACTTCAACAAATGGCCTACTGCATTTGCTTACCTATTTGGAAGGCAAAGAACTTTTGAGATCAGAGAATTTCTTGACACCAGCCTTTTGGGTTCTTTGTTCCTCTTTGAATATAAATGCACTCAATTTGATTGAATAAGCCTGGATTTTTACATTATAATTCTGCCTCTGCCTAAAGTTTACTATGTAATTAATCTTGAAGCTCTTAATTTTTCATTGATAAGTTTGAATACGCATGACACTGTTGTGAGCACAAAAAGGGGAAATGAAGTATGTCACATGGGAACTGGAAAATAAGGTTAACTTGTGACAGTAAATGTAAAAAAAAAAATCTCCACACATAATGGATGATATTTGTCATCTTTAAAATTTACATACCATGAGGAAGTCAAGAAATCAGTGTCCAAAGGAAAATATCTATGTGGCAACACTGAATTACTTATACCAAGGTGACAGAGGGATGGTCTCAAGAAGACAAAATGGTACCACAAATTTTTTCTCCTTTAAATTTTTAACTACAGTAAAATATACATACAAAATAAAATTTCTCTTCAACTATTTTTAGGTATACAGTTCACTAAGTACATTCACATTATTGTGCAGTTTTCATCTTGCAAAATCAAAACTCTCTACCCATTAAATAACAAGTCCTCATTCTTCCTTCTTTGGGTCCCTGGGTCTACTTTGTGAATGGGACTACTCTAAGTATCTCATATAAATGGAATAATATGATACTTGCCTTTTTGTCCTATTTCACTTAGCATAATGTCCTCAAGATTCATCCACGTTGTATATATTTCAGAATCCTTTTCCTCTTGAAGGCTGGCATATCCCTTTGTATGTATACATCACATTTTGTTTATCTTCATAATCAATGAACACTTGAATTGCTTCCAACTTTTGGCTATTGATAATAATGCTGCTATTAACATGAGTGGACAGATACCTCTTTTTTTAACTTATTCAACTTTTTATTATGGAGAATTTACAATTCATTCAAAAATAGAGTAGTATGGTAAACCATTGTGCCCATGCATCATCCAGTCTCAACAGCCATGGTCAGTTTTCTCCTATCCATGTTTCCATCAATATCTCCCTTCTCATTACTTTTTATTTTGTTTTTGCTGTTTTTCATTGGTGCATTATAGTTGTACATATGGTGGGATTTGATACATATTTGTACATGCACACAATATAACAATATAATTTGGCCAATATTATTCCCTAGTATTTGCCCTTTGAGAGAAACCCTGCTCTCAATTGTTTTGAATATATAACAAAAAGTGCTATTGCTGGATCATATAGTAATTCTATTTTTAATTTTTATAGAAGCCACAATATTATTTTCCATAATGGCTATACAATTTTACATTCCCACGACAGTGTACAAGTATTCTAATTTCTCCACATTCTCATTAGCACTTATGCTTTTCTTTTTAATGGTAACCATCCTAATAGGCATGAAGTAGTATCTCGTTGTGGTTTGAATTTGCATCATGATGTTGAGCATCCTTTCAGGTGCTTGAAATATTTATTCAAGATTTTAATCCACTTTTAAGATCCAATTGCTTTTTGTTATTGTCTTATGGGAAATCTTTTTATATTCTAGATATAAACTTCTTATGGAATACATGGGTCGAAAATATTTTCTTCCATTTTGTATGTTGTCTTGTCACTCTGTGGATTAGATCCTTTGGTACACAGAAATTTTTAATTTTGGTGCAGCCCAATTGATTTATCTATTTTTTTACTTTTGTGGTAGTACCACATTTTTTGAGGGTGTAACCCAAATCATTCCAGGAAAGAGATGGACAAGATTAATTATATTCTATAGTAATAACAAGGTCAGAGCATCTGACAACCTGTCAACCTGTTTGGGCATATATATCTCATTCATTGTTGTTGTTTTGTTTTATTTTGTTTGTACTGGGAATTGAATCCAGGGGTACTTTACCATTGAGTTACATTCCTAATCCTTTTTATTTTTATTTTTTTATTTTGAAACAAGGTCTCACTAAGTTGCTGAGGGTCTCACTAAATTGCTAAGACTAGTCTCAAACTTGCAATCTTCCTGCCTCAGTCTCTGCAGTAGCTGGGGTTACAAGTGTGCACTACCACACCTAGTACTCATTATAATTATTATAGGTTGTTAAGGGGGGAACAAAAAAACCACAGAAGGTCTTTCTAGCTTTAGCATTATCCAAAGAATCTGGGATATAGATAGTAGATCTAGGGAATAGCAACGTATTGGTCTTTAGAAGAGGTGGACTCTCTTATGAGATAGTGTCTTAGTAAGGGTTCTCAGAAACAACCCCAGAGCTATATATACATCCATTTATATAATGATAACATATATACCTTCAAAAATTTTATACCACAACAAAAGTAAAAATAGATAAATAGGGTTGCACCAAATTAAACATTACTCTGTATAATATATAATTTGTATAATAGACTATACACACACACACACACACACACACTTTTTATGGAAATTGGCTCACATGATTATGGAGGACAAGAAATCCCACAATGTGCTAGATATGCCATCTATGAAATAGAGAATCAAGAAAGCCAGTGCTGTAATTCAGTATGAGTATGAAGGCCTGAAAATCAGGCACACCAGTGTTGTAACTACTATTTTGAGGCAGAAGCCCTGAGAACTGGTTAAGTTTTGAATTCTAGTCCTAGAATCTGAAGGCAAAGAACCAAGAGCACCAGTGTCTGGAGACAAGAGGTGATAGATATTTTAGCTTAAGAAAGACAGAAAAAGAATTTGCCCTACCTCTGCCTTTTTCTTCTGTTTGGATACTCAGTGAATCAGAGGATGCCCACCCACACTGATGAGAACAGATCTTCTTTACTCAGTCTAACAATTCAACTGCTAATCTCTGACAGAAACACCTCACAAACCACCCAGAGATAATATTTTTCAAGCCATCTGGGAATCTCTTAGTCCAGTCAAGTTGACTCACAAAATTAACCATCACTGGTAGTAAGATTTTATTATCTAGCTTTCCTAGAGCCTAGGTGAATGTGTTCCACTTTTTGGCTACAAATTTAAAAAAAGAGGAGCCTCATAGTTTACCTCAAACTGACCTCAGAGGTCAGTTCTCTTGTTATAAACATACTGGGAGAAATAAGGAAGGTAGGAAGATAAATCTACAGTTGTTGCATAGGCAAGTCCCATGGAGAACTGATAGGTGATTATAGTCAGGACACCAGAATGGTTCTTAGCAGATGGGCCCCTTGCTCACTAGTCTACTAGTCTGCCAAGTGCAGCATTCAGTGCATTCGCTTTAGATTCTTTCTTCACTTGCACTCGTTCTACACTGAAAGGCTAACCAAGCTCTGTTTTTCCCTGTTTCACTGCTACTCCTAAAATACTGCTTTTAACATCTTAAGACTTTTAATTAGCATCCCTTTCTCTTTCCTCTTCCTTTCTTTCTCCTTCTCTCTCTCTCTGGATGTTTTCATATTTAAAACCTCAAAGACCAATGATCTGACCAAGATTTCATTTTCCATCCAAAATAGGGCCACCTCCTAAACCCCTAGAAGGCATCTTTGTAGGATCAAGTGGAACAAAGGATAAAAATCTATTGATAGGGAAAATTTCAAAGTGAAAAACCTTTGGAGTCTTCTCTGAAGGATAGTAATATTGGAAGATATTTAATAGGGTCTTGTCAGTGCAGTAAATTATTCCTCACAATTATTCTACCACTTTTGTTCTGATTCACACTCATCAAGTAGCTTTAGGCTTATTTAATTAAATCTACCAGATGATCTGATACTAAGGCTTCCTGGCTTATAGACATAGAAACGTTAATCACAGGAAAGAAATGTCTCAAATTTAAATTAATAAATTGACATTTTGATTTATATCAAGTCTCTTGTGAATTTGTTTAGCATAGGTCAGTTCTCTTGAATTCATTCTACTCCAGGGACTCAAACACTCAATTAGTTATCATCTTTAGTTATTATCTTCCCCCTTTTTACTAACTGCATTGATCTCTTTCTGAGCCATTCAATGATTTATTAATGTTTACTGGAAGTTCTTAAGATTCATAAGGTTTCCATAGCACTGTAAAGTGAGGTGCATAAGAATCTTCCAATATGTTTTAAAGGATGGATAGACAGTGTGTGTCAGAGTATTGGTATGGATTGATCCTTGAGGGTCATTTGTTCAATGTGGGTGGCAAAAGACCAGGTGGACAGGGCACAGCTGACTCCAAAAGCTTTGATTATTATATTCATTTCCTATTGTTGCTTTAAGAAATTACCACAGAGTTAGTGGCTTAGAAGAACACAGTTTTATGGTCTTATGGTTTTAAAGTTTGGAAGTCTGAAGTGGGTTTCTTGGGTCTTAAATTAAGATGTCAGTGGAAATGCATTCCTTCTGGAGGCACTAGGGAAGAACCATTTTCCTTGACTTTTCCAGTTTTTAGAGGCTGCCTGTATTCCTTAGCTCATGGGCCCAGTTGGAGCCAGAAGTGGCATCAGTTTGGCCTCTGTTTCCCAGCTTTTTTGACGCTGACTCTCCTGCCTTCATCTTTTGCTTACCAGGATCTTTGTGGTAACTTTGAGCCTACCACACAGTCCAGGGTAAACTGTGCATTTCAAGATCTTTAACTTAATCATATCTGCAAGCTTCTTTTTGTCATTTAAGTTGACATATCCACAGGTTCTGAAGATTAGATGAAGGAATTGGGGGAAGGTACACATTATTTTGCCTGTGATACATAGTTACATTCTTTTCTGACTACATACTTTCAATAAGCGTTTAGATATTAAAGTGTGGCAGGACTCTAAAAATTGAAAATAAAAAGAACAGAATCATTTACAGTCACACTTTAAAATCAACATATGACTTATAATAAACCAAAATCACCTGAAAAAGATGTGATTACCTATAAGCAAGCAAACCTACACTGTAAGCTCTTTAGTGTGCTAATTGTCAATAAAACTAAAGCAAATAAAAGAAAAGTGAGAATAACATACTCATATTGGTGGTGCTTACTCAAGCACTTAAAGGGGACTGGGAGACCCAGATTCTGGACTTGGATTATTTAATTTCTCAGTATACCCGTAGAGTGGATAATGCAAGACTACATTCTTGCAAGTCTGTCTCCGTGGTAAGTCATACACTGAGCTAAAGAATTTGATCAGTGATGCTAAAAGTGCATCTGTAGGATAATATTGTTTCATAGATATTAATATTGTTCCAAAAAGATGGGAATCATACATTTTAGAAGAGCTGCCTATCTGAGCCCTCGAGAATTCACAATGTACATCTGCATGCCAAAGGAAATATACAGTTACAAAAGCTGTTTAATTTGGTTTAGTACACCATTTTCCAAACTTATTTGATTACTGAATCTTTTGTCATTGTTGACAAATTTATTAAAACATCTCACAGAACATAACACATTTTGGAATACAATGCATTAAAGATTTGATTTATCTACATTCCATTGTTTTGAGTCGATGATCACAAAATTGCTTTGTGTGTGTGTGTGTGTGTGTGTGTGTGTGTGGTACTGGGGATTGAACTCAGGGGTACTGGACTACTGAGCCATATCCCCAGCCCTATTTTGTGTTTTATTTAGAGACAGGGTCTCACCGAGTTGCTTAGTGCCTCACTGTTGCTGAGGCTGGCTTTGAGCTCGCTATTTTCCTGTCTCAGCCTCCCAAAATGCTGGGATTACAGGTGTGGGTCACCATGCCTGGCTACAAAATTACTTTTTGATTTCCATGTGGTTGGACCACAAGTACAAAGAAATGTTTTAATCAGGTAAGCATGATATTTCTTGTACATGTATTTTGTATTTCTCACTGTAAATTAACGCAACAGCCTTTTGATGTTTATTTTGTTTTGTGTGCCTCTTTAGTGTGAGTCAATCTCTTTATCACTCATCTTCCATTTATTGTCAAATGCCTGTCCACTCACCAAAACCCACAAAATGAAGGGTAGTCAGAGCTTTGTGAACTGACAGGGTAGTGGGTAGAAAATTATAATGAGGTCTGGACTCTGAAAACTTGTTTTGGTGACCTACCATCATGGGAATTGCCTAGACTACTTTGGGAGATGGCTGGATCTAAACACAAAAGAGAAGGCCTTAGATTACCATACTTCTTTGCCTTAATACAGTCACTTTAACTGTTTTCCTATCAACTGATAGCTAACAGATGAATCCATTTTATATGGTTGCTATGAAGTATACTCATACTACTGATTATAAAGGGATCTTCCAAAGCTTAGAGAGAAAATGCATTCAAAGAGGGACCAAAAGCAGATCAGGCCAACCTGCAGTATTTTTAAAAAATTATTTATTCTAATTAGGTATATGTGACAGCAGAATGCATTTTGATTCATTGTACACAAATGGAGCACAACTTTTCATTTCTCTGGTTGTACACAATGTAGAGTTGCACCATATGTGCAATCATACATGTACCTAGGTCCATACATGTCCATCTCATTCCACTATCTTTCTTGCCCCCATGCTCCTTCCTCTCCCCTACAACCCCTTTGCCCAAAGTTCCTCCATTCTTCCCATATACTCGCCCCCCCCCGCCCCCATTATGGATCAGCATCCACTTATCAGAGAGAACATTTGGCTTTTTTTGTGGGGGAATTGGCTTACTCTGCTTAGCATGATATTCTCAAATTTCATCCATTTACCTGGAAATACCATAATTGTATTCTCTTTAATGCTGAGTAATATTCCATTGTGTATATATCACAATTTCTTTATCCATTCATCTATTGACGGGCATCGAGGTTGGTTCCACAGTTTAGCTATTGTGAATTGAGCTGCTATCAACATTGAAGTGGCTGCATCACTGTAGTATGCTGTTTTTAAGTCCTTTAGGTATAGACCAAGGAGTGGATAGCTGGGTCAAATGGTGGTTCCATTCCAAGTTTTCTAAGGAATCTCCATACTGCTTTCCAGATTGGTTGCACCAATTTGTGGTCCCTCCAGCAATGTATGAGTGTGCCTTTTTCTCCACATCCTCACCAACACTTGTTGTTTGTATTCTTGATAACTGCCATTCTGACTGGCGTGAGATGAAATCTTAGAGTAGTTTTGATTTGCATTTCCCTAATTGCTGGAGATGTTGAACATTATTTCATATATTTGTTAATCAATTGTGTATCTTCTTCTGAGAAGTGTCTGTTCAGCTCCTTAGCCCATTTATTGATTGGGTTGTTTGATTTTTGATGTTAATTTTTTTGAGTTCTTTATATATCCTGGAGATTAGTGCTGTGCTTGATGTGTGTGTGGCAATAATTTGCTCCCAAAATGTAGGCTCTCTCTCCACCTCATTGATTGTTTCTTTTGCTGAGAAAAAGCCTTTAGTTTGAATTCATCTCATTTTTGATTCATGCTTTTAGTTCTTGAGCTTTAGGAGGTTGTTAAGGAAGTCAGGGACTAATCTGACATGATGAAGGTTTGGGCCTTCTTTTTCCTCTATTAGGCCTAGGGTCTCTGGTCTAATTCCCAGGTCCTTGATCCACTTTGAGTTGAGTCTTGTGCCTGGTGAGAGATAGGGGTTTAGTTTTATTTTGCTGCATATGGATTTCCAGTTTCCCAGCACCATTTGCTGAAGAGGCTATCTTTTCTCCAGTGTGTTTTGGCACCTTTGTTTAGAATGAGATAACTGTATTTATGTGGATTTGTCTCTGTGTCTTCTATTCTGTACCATTGGTCTACCAGTCTCTTTTAGTGCCAATATCATGCTGTTTTGGATACTATAGCCTTCTAGTATAGTTTAAGGTCTGGTATTGTGATGCCTCATACTTCACTCTTCTTGCTAAGGATTGCTTTGGCTATTCTGGGTCTCTTATTTTTCAAGATGAATTTCATGATTGATATTTCTATTTCTATAAGTAATGACATTGGGATTTTAATTGGAATTGCATTGAATCTATATAGTGCTTTGGATAGTATGGCCATTTTGACAATATTGATTCTGTTTATCCAAGAGCACAACATGGAATTTTGTTTTAAAAATCAACCTGTAACACAAAGTTCTTTTATAAGAGCAAAGCAAAGATTGAACTCTTGAGGTTTTTCTCTTATTGTTCTTAGCTGGAGCTGGGCTCTCATATGTACCATGATTTCTACTAATATCCTCAACATTTAAGAAGAGAAAGAGAACTTAAATTTCAGAAGAGAGTGGTCAAATATTGGATTATGAGAGTCATGGAAAGAGATGAAAGGATATAGGATTATTTAGTCATTAGAATACAAAATATTGTTGTCATAGAAATATATGAAACCTTCCATAATTTATTAAAATTAGTCCCTTTAAAAAAACTAAATTCATGGTAAATAAAACTTCAAAATAGCCTTGAAGACTTCCTTCTTGACATCCTTCTTCCTTTGGTTCCTTCTTTTTACTCAAGCAGTGAGTTTCCCTCTCCAAAGTACTGTGTCTTCCAATTCCACCTTCTCAATCTTCTCCATCCTCCAATGGTTCTTTTTGTTTATCAACTTATTTTTCCTTTTAATTATTACATAATAATTGTGCATATTTATAGGGTAGAAATATCAATTTGAATATATATGTGTAGTGTGCGTTGCTCAAATCAGGATAATTACCACTTCCTTCTTCTTATAATTTATGTTGGGACACTTCAACCTCCTTTCTTTGAGTTCTTCACAAATTATGAGAGGAAACATGCAGCATTTGTCTTTCCATGTCTGGCTTATTTCATTTAACGTTAATATCTGTCAGTTCTATCCACTTTGCCACAACTAAGAGGATTTCATTCTGTTTTAATAGCTGAATAATACTCTATGTATTTGTGTGTGTGCGTGTACATATGTTTTAGTTCACTTTTTTATCACTTGACAAAAAGACACAACAACAACAGATGTTTTCCTTCTCTTCAGAGGAGGAAAATTTTATTTGAAGTTTACATTTTCAGAGGTTCCATCCATGGTCAGCTGACTCCATAGCTCTGGGCCCAAGATGAAGCAGAAAATCATGGTGAAATGGTGTGATGGAGGAAAGCAGCTCAGGACATGACAGCCAGTAAGGGGGAGGAGGGGAGAGTGCTCTCCTCACTAGCGACAAATTACCCCAAAGCCATGTCCCCAGTTACCTACTTCTTCCAGCCACTCTCTATTGGTCTACTTGTCTACTGGTACCATCAAATTGATCCATATCAGTAGATTAATCCATAGATTAGGTCCTAATTCTCATAAATCCAATCATTTCACCTCTAAAATTTCTTGCTTTTTCTCACACATGAACTTTTGGGGGACACCACATATCTAAACTATAACATTCCATCCCTGGACCTTGAAAGTGCATGCCCTTTACACAATCCAAAATACATTTAGTCCCTTTCCAAAATTCCCAATAGTCTTAACAGCTTCAGCATTACCAAAAATCCAACTCCAAAATTTCTTCTCGGACTCAAGGCAAACTCTTAGCTTTTTTACCCAGTAGAGATAAAAAAGCAAATTACATATATCCAATATATAATAGCATAGAGTAAGCATTTTTATTCCAAAAGATAGATAAAGGGGCATTGAAAGAATGGATGGGACCAAGTGTGACTGAAATTCAACTGGGCAAACAAGCACTATAGCTCTATGTCCCATATCTGGTGCACATGGCATTGTGATGTTCTTTTGTGTGGCTCTGACCCTATTGCTTTGCTGGTTGTAACCCACATGACCTCTCTTTGCAGTTTGTTTCTGCACTATTCCTGCAGTTTTCCTAGGCATATGTCCCAGGTCACTGGCATTTCTTAATCTTGGGAGTCTCTACTGCAGCTTGGCTTTCTTTGTACATGTGCATGCCTCATCCTTTCAGGGGCAACCTAGTTACACTTTGCCTCCAGGCCTTCCTTTAAAAATTTGGTGAATCCTCCATGACCTCCTAACTTCTTTTTTTGTTGAATGCTTTCTAAGCATTTTCCTCTCACCCAGTCAGGTAAAAAAAGCTTCCTCTTTTTTTTTTTTTTTTTATAGTTTTGGTGGTTTTTGTTTTTTGGATTTGTTGTTGTTGTTGTTGTTGTTGTTGTTACAAGAGAGAAAGTTGAGCAGGAAATGGCACAGGGCACAGTTCTCAGTGAGACCAGGATTAGAAAATAATGTAATGACACAAGATCTGAATTAGACCAAAGTGAAAGCATAACTCCCTAAGAAATATTTTCTTTATATTTCCTGTGTTTTGTGCAGAGTTTAATTTCAATTTTGTGTGAATAAGTTATAAATTTATTTCTTTTTCAAAATAGGTGCAAACACAAGGAAATTTACATGTGACTTTAGTCTCATAACCAGGCTCAATTTATAACATAATTATTAAATATTAATATCAAGTTTTTACACATTTCAAACAATTTAAACAAATGATCCTAAAAAATAGACATTTGGTGCAAAGAAAATGGAAAAAAAAACTATACTTTTAACTCTTTTAAAAGATTTATTTAGTAGACTTTTTCGTGATTTTGGATACAGATCAAAATTTAAATCCTTGAAAATTCAGTTCTTTTAGTGTTATATCTTTGAAGGTTGAATTACAAAACTCAGAAGTGACTATACAGATTGCTTTAAGTACTCACAATTCTCCTTCTTCCTCTTTGGTTATGAATGGACTAGAGTATCAAAGGCTATACTTAATTTCTGAGAGCTCAAGAAAATTTAACAGAGAAAGTTTCTCTGTAAATCTAAAATTCTTAGAGTTTAAGACTCTTCTCCTAATCAGGAATTAGTACTGGTCTTTTTTTCCTTGGAAATGGTTTTCAGACATGTGTATTAAATTCTTTCATCCTTGCCTATAGAGCTTTTGGGGAAAACTGGAAACATGGGGCTTGATGTCTACATTTCTCTTAGTGGTTCTGAATATCAGATAGGAATATTGTGGTCATATATTGCATCAGCTTTAGTTCTTCTGTAAAGCATCATTCATTGATAGTGGGGCTGTCCAGTATGGTTTCCATTAGCCAAATGTGTCTAGTGAGCACTTGAAATATGCCTAGTACAAATTGAGATGTGCTGTAGTATAAAGTATATACTGGATTTCATACATGTAGTACAAATAAAATAATATCAGAAAAATTATTAATAATGTTTATGTTGATTTTTATGTCAAAATGATAATATTTTTACTATGTTGGGTTAAATAACACTTTTTTTTAATGGTAAGGATTAAACCCAAGGCCTTGCACATGGTAGACAAGGACTGCACCACTGAGCTACTCTGTTAACACCTCTTTGAATGAGTTTACTAGAAAAGTTAAGATTAATAACATATGTAATATGTTATATATACATAATATGTAATATTTGGCTTACATTTTTATTACTGCTAAACAGTGGTGGTCTACAGCCATTGTGCATTGTGCAATGAAGCTTTTGCATGTTTGTATTTTCCAGATACATTATATATTATTATGTTTACTGTTTGAGGGGAAATCTCCTTAAATGTAATATATATTTTTTTATCTTCTTAATCAGAAAAAGCAACTTAATATAGCATTTTCATAAGCCAGTGTCATAATTATGACATACTTTTAAAAAAATAACATTTTATTGGTACTTTGAGTTAGTGACATTTTTTGTCGTTGTTTATGTGATGCTAAGGATGGAGCCTAGTGCCTCACACATGCTAGCCAAGCACTCTGCCACTGAGCTACAGCCCCAGCCCCGAGTTAGTGAATCTTAAAGGGCTATTGCTCTCACACAAAATAGCCTCTGACTAATGTGTGATTATAATTGGTCATTTGTGGGTTTTTTTTTTTCAGTTTTTGTCTCTACTTCTTAGGGATATCTTTATGTTTTTCCCAGTGTAATGTGGATGCTTCTTATAAATTAAGAAAATTTGATCATTTTCTAGAGAAAGATTATGAACAGCTTATTAAATTTTGTAAGCTTTTACCAAATTGTAGGTCACAGGGTTTGTGGCAGATTCTGCTACTTCTGTAGATGAAATTCACGGGCTTTATTGTGGCTGGTTTCTTTTCAGGACAGAGACCTTTTTGGCTTCTGGATTGTTATAGGTACAATATCTATGACTGCCAAAACATTTCCTATTAATTTATTACCTACAGTGTGTGGCATTTTCAAATGACATCAGAACTTATACATACCATTGAGAAAATCATATAAAATATATGAGGGCTTGATAGACTACAGCTAGAATTATTCTATTGGCTTGTGTTTTCAAAGATGGTGCTGTGGGTACAAGACACAGTTGTTATACTCAAGTGTGAAAGTAGGCAAATGTAGAATGAACTATGCACATGTGAAACCTGATCCTGGGTCAGCAGGTGTAGCCTATTGTTTAGCTATTCACCTGAAGACTTTCTTCACATTCTTTACAGTTGCGGCTAGGGCTGTTTTGTGTACTGCTGCTATTTCCCAGTAGTCCAAAGCTCCATTGCGTAGCTTGATGCTGTGCTTAACTATGTTCTTATAACATTTATCCTGCTGTCCTTGCTTGTGATTTTTTTGACATCAGCTTTCTCATACAATAGCTCCTTGAGTGTCCTGCTGTCTCTCATTCTCTGCATACACACATTCCAGTGGTGCATCAATATAAGGACTACCTCAGCACTAAGACTGACAATACTCCCTATGATGCTGGTGAGAGAACTGATTTCTAAGTTAATGTTCTTGAATGTGAAGTGGTATTTCTCTCTAACATAGAGATATCTACTATGATCCATATTACAATGCTATTTATTCCTGAGTTTTATCATTCAAGTGAGGAATTCTAAGATGCCTTGTGCTGTTTTATAATATTACAGGTATTCTGTTTTAGATGTTGCTGAATTGTACTGACTTGGTAAAGCTGCTCAAGAAGCTCTGTCTATGTGCAAAGGATATAGGCCTTGCAACAAAATAGGAGTTTAGAATGTATTCTTGTTTATAATCTTTTTGTAATGCTGGAGTAATGGAGAAATGCTGAGTTAGATCTAAATTTATCTATCAGCATCACAAAAAACACAATTGAAATTTTTGTGTACTTCTGTGTTAATAATGTGTTAATAATTATGTACTTATGTGTTATGTGTTAATAATTCTCAGAGGTAAATGACTTTTTAAAGGCTTATACTAATCCATTGCCCCCTCTTGACAGAGAATTCCATTATTAATCTATGCCAAGTGTTTTATTATCTCTGTGCATTCAGTGATGCTTGTAGCTGAGACATTACCTTTCATCTTTCATCCATTGAAAAGATGGTAAAAAGCAGGCACTACTTTTTTTTATTGCTGATGTAGGGCAAATTAGAGTATCATTTATTATTAGATGACTACATAAGTCAACATTGCTGTACAACAAACAATGCCAAAGTTCTTAGTTGCTTGTAATAGTACTTATTTTTTTTATTCTTATGTCTGTAGGTCAGTATGGTTTTAGCTGGGGTTTGGCTGAAATTAGCTGATCTTAGCTAGACTAGATTGGCTAAATATTGGATATAGATATGCTTCATACTTTTATTTTAGGAACAGTAATTATCTAAAGTATGTTCTTTTGATGATGCATAATAAGAGTGCAAGAGCCAAGCCAAATCATGGGACTACATTTAAAGTCTCTGCTAATATATCATTGGATAAAGAAGTCACATGGCTAAGCTGAACACCAATGGGACATTGAAATATACTCTTGCTACTTCTGGGAGAGGTGCTACAGACCATGTAACAGAAGTATTTCTAGCTTATGATATTGTAAATACTTTCTATAGAATTAAAATATAAAACTAGACCAACTTTCTATAATAATCATTTTAGGGCTATAAAAAGTTGACCAAAGGCAGATAATAATTGAGAGGTATTTGTTCCTGAAAAAGCTGCAAGAATTTTGGGTAAGAATTGTGGTAATGTGTAGCTTTTTGGCTTGGGAATGCATGGGAGCAGCATCACCCAGACTGTTTAGTGAAAGTGATAGTTTTATCAGAATTGTACTTGTCATGAACACCAAACAGCTTGCATACTGAGAAGGCAGACTCAACTTAGTGGTAAAACCCATATATTTATTATTGGTTCTACTGAGCAAAATACACATTTTTAAAACATGGAAAAACCTTCAGCTTTGGTAGCCTTAGTCTTCAGTTCTATCTGAGTGCAATGGTAGACCAACTAGTAATTTAATGGGGAAATCATAGAAGTTAGAGACATAGGAGGGCTCATTAAGCTTTTTGCACATTCTGGCCATCTGGAAAACTATGAACTATGCATATGCATGGAGAAAACCAAAAAGAATCTAGTGGAAAATAAAAGCACCAACTCAGCTTTCAATGTATTTCCCAATATGTGCACAGATTTATTGAAAGAGCTTTTAGTTTGAGGTGTTTAAGTAATCCTCTGCCTAAATCATTAGCTAATTACTGAGATATTAGTGACACTTGAGTGAGATCTAACAAGGCAAGTTGAAAAATAAATTTAAAAACACAATCAACACAATCTCAAATCTGAATGGAAATATCAGCAGTTGTACCCAATGTGGGAGATAAATGCTGTATTTTAAGCTCATTCAAATTATAATAAGATATCAAAAATAAAGCCATAAATAAAGCAATTTCAAAATTGCTAAAATATATTGTATAAATTTCCAGGTTTGGGCATAAATATGATATTTGAAAAACACAGAAAGGTAAAATCCATACTCAGGAAAATAAGTACTCAATAGAAACTGCATCTGAGTGGGACAAGATTTTGAATTTAGTTGACAAAGACATCAAAGAATCTATTCTAAAAATATTTGAAGAATTAAAAGAAATTGTGTTTAAAAAAGTAAATGAAAATACAATGACAAAGACTTAATGAGCATGAAGTTTAAATAAAAAATAGAAACTATAAAAAAAGAGCCAAAAGAACATACCTTGTCATGTTATTCTAGATTTGGAAACTATGACAAATGGAATAGAAGGTCCTTTAGAGAGACTCAACAGAAGATTGAAAAGGGTCAGGAGAGACAATCAGTGTACTTGAAGATAGATCAGTAGAAATCATCCAATTTAACAAACAGAAAGAAAATAAGCTTGAAGAGAAATGAAGTGACTCAAAGTCCTAAGGAACAATGAGTCAATCAACATACTTGCAATGGGAGTTCTAGGAGGAGTGGAGAGAAAGGGAAAAAGTTTTATTTTAAGAATTAATAACTATAAACTTCCCAAATTTGATAAAAAAAAAACTTAATCTGTATGTTCAGGAAGATGAGTGAACATCAAATAGGGTAAGCCTGAACATATCCACACCTAGACCCATTATAATAAAGGCTTCTAAAAGATAAGAAAGTCTTGAAATTGTTCAATACTCATCATGTATGGAGACTAACAATATGACTAATGACTGTCTTTTCACAAAAATGTGTACTCTAGAAGGCCGTGGAAGAACTATTCAAAGTGCTCATAGAAATAAAAATGCCTGTCCACCAATAATATTATATCAACCAAAACCATCATTCAAAATTAAAAGCAGACTAAAAGATAAGCCTAAACCTTGTTTATCTTTACCTCCAAGATAAACAAAAACAGACCTGTCCTACAAGAAATATAAACACAGTTCTTCAGGCTGAAAGGGAATGAGAGCAGATGGTGAGTTAATTCCACAAGAAAGAACAAGGAGTAATGAAAATATTTGCCCTTTGTTTTCTTTTCTTGTTACTTTAAAAACAAAGACTAATTGAAGCAGCATCTATCATGCTACATTTTGGTGGTTTTATTACATTCATTGGTTTAATATGTATGATGATACCAGCACTAACATGAGATGATAAAGTGGAAATATACATTATTGTTACTTTAACATTGATGATGATGATGATGATGATCTCAAAGCGTGTTATGATAAATTGTAGTTGTGTATTGTAATCCTTAGAAGAATTATTAGGAAAATGATTTTTAAAGTATAGTTAAAACACTAACAGAGGAAAAAGCAAGTTCCAAATATATGCTGTCCAAAAAAGACAATTTATATAAAATAAACCACATTTACAGTCAAAGAATGTAAAAAGCAAACAATAACTATTTAAGAACTGGATTGCTTTATTTCCATAATACGTACTTGGTTCTTTTAAAGAATATCCATCTCTGTATTGAAATGATCTTTTACTTCCTGTTTTTTTCCCTCTTAGTTCATTTCTCAGATCTTCTTTTAGTTCCTCAGTCATTTTAATCATAAACTTAAATTCTGTGCCTGGCATTTCATCTACTTCAACGTCTGAGGATTCAGTTGTAGGGGGGTTATGGACTTTTGAAGGCATTTTATTTCCGTTTTCTCATGTTTTCTGTATATGTATGTTGAGATTTGCCAAGTTGCTGGAAAGGATCTTTCTCTCATTGATGACTGGAAGACACTTTAGTAGGCAGTTTTCACTTTATCAAGTGTTATAAATCTGGGGAAATTTTTTCTCAGCAGGTCCAATGGATGTATTCTCAATGTTTTGATCAATCACTAATAGTTCTTTAAGGGGAACTGATGATCATCTATAACTGCAAACAGAGATTTGTTCTTTTTGTGATCTTGGAAATATGTAGAAGATTCTGACATTAGAGTGGACTTAGTTCAGTGCCCTGGAGCAGAGCCAAGATGGTGCCAGCAGCCAGTCATATAATGGAAGAGTCTGGATTGCTTTATTACAAAAATACAAATATGTTTTTATAATACAAAAGTAGGCTTTAAGATAAAAACTAATACTAGAGACAAAAAGAAAATTTCTGTAATGATAAACATTTTAGTACATTAGGAAGAAAAGCATTGTAAGTATATAAACACCTGGCACCAAAGCCCCCAAATATTGACAGAATTAAAGGATAGACTATTAAATTTTATAAGAGTTGAATATTTGAATATTTTTTTCTCCATAATTGATAAAAGAACTAGATAGAAAATAAGTATAGGATGCTCAGGACATGAACAACACTATCAACCAACCTGACATAAATAATATATAGAATGCCCTATCCAACACCTGAATATACATTTGTTTCAAGTGCACAGGAAACACTCTCCATCACATATTATAAGCCATAAAACAAATCTCAAAGTACATTTTCTGATGAAAGAAAGGAAGGAAGAACAAGAAAAGAAATCAACAACAGAAAGAAAGAAATTGCAACAACATACTTTTGGAAAAACAATGAGTCAAAAATTAAATTATCAGGTAAATTATAAAATATGCTTAAGTGAATGAAAATTAAAACCTAGCTTATTAAAATATATGAGATATAGTAAAATCAGTGCTTAGATCTTCAAATGCTTAAATTGATTAGCAAAGAGTACTAAAAGCAAAAATCTAAGTTTCTATTCAAGAAACTTTACAAAGAAGAGCAAATCAAACTTCAGTAATTAGAAGAAAGGAAACAATAAAGCCAAGAGAAGAATAAATGGAATCAAAATCAGAAAATAGACAAAATTCACAAAATCTTAAAATTGTTTCATTTAAATGATCAACAAAATTGATAAACATTTAGCTTTGCTAACCTAAAAAGAAAAAAGAAAAAGCAAAAAAGAGAAAATTGACAAAATCAGGAATGAAAGAAAGAACATTACACAGATCATTCAGGAAAGAATTATAAGGGAATGTTATGAGCAACTTTATGCCAACAACTATACAATTTAAGAGAAATATTTTGAAAAGATATAAACTGCCAAAACTGTTGCAAGAAGAAATCAGAATAGATCTGAATTAGTAATTAAAAATCTTTCTACAGTGAAAAGCACAGACCTAGGGGTCCCAATAATAAATTTTATCAAACATTTAGAGAAGAAATTATACTAATCCTATTAAAAAGTTTTCAGATAAAAGGGAGGTAACCCTTCCAGATTCTCAGGGTAGTATAATATCAAAGCCAGGCAAAGTTATCACAAGAAAAGAAATATAACTACAAGAAATTGTTCCTGATGAACATAGATGCACATAAAAAGATGAAAACATTTGGGAAAGGCAAATTAAAACCATAATGAAATTCCATTAGAGACCTTCTGGAAAGGCTATTACCAAATAGTCTGACAATATCAAGTTGATAAAGATATGGACAGACTGAAATTTCTATGCAGTGCCTATGAGAATGTGAAATGTTACATTGCTTTGGAAAAATAATATTGTGATTTCTTGACTAGTCATACGTGTTCATCATTCAACACAGCATTTCCACCCCTCACTATTGAATCAGGAGAAAGGAAGACATACAAATACTTGCAGGTGAACAGTTAGAGTAACATTGTTTCTAGTAGTGAAAATTTGGAAACAATCCAAATATTAATCAACTGGGAAATGAATAAACAAATGAAGTGTATCAATATAATAGAATGCTATTCAGCAATGTAACACATCATAGCCATCATAGCCAACACTATGGCTATGTAACACATCATAGCCATATTTGTAACACATTACTCACACATTTGTGGTGATGCTGGTGTAAATAAACTACTGCACTGCCAGTAATATAAAAGTGTAGCATAGTGACAGTGGTTCATACCTGTAATCCCAGCAGCTAAAGAGGCTGAGGCAGGAGGATCACAAGTTCCAAGCCAGCTTCAGCAATTAAGCAAGTCCCTAAACAAGTTAGTGAGACCCTGTCACACACACACATACACACATACACACAAAGGGCTGGAGATGTAGCTCAGTAGTCGAGCACCCCTGGTACCAAGGGAAAAAAAAGTATAGCACATACAACTATGTACAGCACATAAAACTTCATAATGATGATAAACAACTATACAAATGATTTATGTATTTACTGTTGTAGTTTAAAACTATTATTTTAGATTGTACTATTTGTGAAAAAATAAAATTTACTGTAAACTAGTATCACATGTTATAAAAGCAACAGCCTTATACATCTCAAAATTACCATGTCTTTAGAGGTCACATCAATTAATTGAACCATACCATTTAGATTTGTATAAGTATATTCTAGCATATTCTAAATGTTCACACAACCATATCTCTGTCATTAAGTGACCCATGACTGTACTTGATGTGTGTGTGTGTGTGTTTGTTTGTGTGTGTGCATTCATTCCTGGGGATTTAACTCGGGACCTTGTGCATGGAAGAAGTGCTCCATTACTGGGCTGTATTCTGAGTCCTGTATTTGGTATTTTTTAACATATATTTTTATTATAATTAGCAGAATGCATTTTTATTCATTGTACACAAATGGAGCATGATTTTTCATTTTTTTGGTTGTATACAATATAGAGTTACACCATATGTGCAGTCATACATGAACCTAGGGCATTGTTATCCATTGCATTCCACCATATTTCCTGCCCCCATGTCCCATCCCTTCCCTCCCCTACCCTTTGACCAAAGTTTCTCCATTCTTCCCATGTCCCCTCCCCCATTATGGATCAGCATCCACTTATCAGAAAGAACATTCAACATTTGGTTTTTTGGGATTGGCTTACTTTGCTTAGCATGCTATTCTCCAACTCCATCCATTTACCTGCAAAAGCCATAATTTTATTCTCTTTTAATGCTGAGTAATTTTCCATTTTGTATATATACCACAGTTTCTTTATCCATTCATTTATTGAAGGGCATCTCGATTGGTTCCACAGTTTAGCTAGTGTGAATTGAGCTGCTATAAACATTGAAGTGGCTGCATCACTGTAGTATACTGTTTTTAAGTCCTTTGGGTATAAACCAAAGAATGGGATTGCTGGGTCAAATGGTGGTTCCATTCCAAGTTTTCTAAGGAATCTCCATACTGCTTTCAAGATTGGTTGTACCAATTTGCAGTCCCACCAGCAACGTATGAGTGTGCCATTTCCCCACATTCTTGCCAACATTTTTTGTTGTTTGTATTCTTGATAACTGCCATTCTGTCTGGTGTGAGATGAAATCTTAGAGTAGTTTTGGTTTGCATTTCTCTAATTGCTAGATATATTGAACATTTTTTCATATATTTGTTGATTGATTTAAATCTTCTGAGAAGTTTCTGTTCAGCTCCTTGGTCCATTTATTGATTGGGTTGTTTATTTTTTGGTGTTAAGTTTTTTGAGTTCTTTATATATCCTGGACATCAGTTCTCTGATGTGCGTGTGGCAAAAATTTGTTCCCAGAATGTAGGCTCTCTGTTCACTTCATTGATTGTTTCTTTTGCTGAGAAGAAGCTTTTTAGTTTAAGTCCATCCCATTTATTGATTCTTGCATTTATTTCTTGTGCTTTAAGGGTCTTCTTAAGAAAGTTGGGGCCTAATCTGACATGATGAAGATTTAGGCCTACTTTCTCCTCATTTAGGCACAAGATCTCTGGTCTAATTCCTAGATCTTTGATCCACTTTGAGTTGAGGGGTTTTTGTTTTGTTTTGTTTTGTTTGGTACCGGGGATTGAACTCAAGGGTACTTGACCACTGAGACACATCCCCAGCTCTATTTTGTGTTTTATTTAGAGACAGGGTCTCACTGAGTTGCTTAGTGCCTTGCTGTTGCTGAGACTGGCTTTGAACTCGCTATTCTCCTGTATCAGCCTGCCAAAGTGCACCACTGGTGTGCACCACTGTGCCCAGCTTTGTGACTTGAGTTTTGCGCATGGTGAGAGACAGGGGTTTAGTTTCATTTTGCTGCATATGGATTTCCAGTTTTCCCAGCACCATTCATTTAAGAGGCTATCTTTTCTCCAGTGTATGTTTTTGGCACCTTTGTCTAGTACAAGATAACTGTATTTATGTGGGTTTGTCTTGGTGTCTTCTATTATATATTATTGATCTACATGTCTATTTGGGTGCCAATACCATGTTGTTATTGTTATTATAGCTTTGTAATATAATTTAAAATCTGGTATTGTGATGCCTCCTGCTTCACTCCTCTTGTTAAGTATTGTTTTGGCTATTCTGGGTTTCTTATTTTTCCAAATGATTTTCATGCTTGCTTTTTCTATTTCTATAAAGAATGATGTTGGGATTTTAATTGGAATCACATTGAATCTGTATAGCACTTTGGGTAGTATAGCCATTTTGATGTTATTGATTCTGCCTATCTAAGAGCATGGGAGATCTTTCCATCTTCTAAAGTCTTTTTCAATTTCTTTCTTTAGTGTCCTGTAGTTTTCATTGTAGAGGTCTTTCACCTCTTTTGTTACATTGATTCCCAAGTATTTCATTTTTAGGGGAGCTACTGTGAATAGGGTAGTTTTTCTAACTTCTTTTTCAGAGGATTCATCACTGATGTATAGAAATGGATTTGATTTATGGGTATTGATTTTATATCCTGCTACTTTGCTGAATTCATTTGTTAATTCTAGAAGTTTTCTGGTGGAATTTTTTGGATCCTCTAAGTAAAGAATTATGTCATCAGCAAATATAGTTTAATTTCTTCTTTTCCTATTCTTATTCTTTTAATTTCTTCTGTCAATCTAACTGCTCTGGCTAGTGTTTCAAGGACTATGTTGAATAGAAGTGGTGAAAGAGGACATCCTGTCTTGTTCCCATTGTTAGGGGGAATTCTTCCAATTTTCTCCATTGAGGATGATGTTGGCTTTCAGTTTTGCATAGATAGCTTTTACAATGTTGACGTATGTTCCTACTATCCCTAGTTTTTCTACTGTTTTGAACATGAACAGGTGCTGTATTTTCTCAAATGCTTTCTCAGCATCTATAGAGATAATCATATGATTCTTGACTTTATTGCTGTGATAAATTACATTAATTGGTTTCCATATGTTGAACCAACCTTGCATGCCTGGGATGAAACCCACTTGATCATGGTGCACTGTCTTTTTAATATGTTTTTGTATAGGATTTGCCAGAATTTTATTGAGAATTTTTGCATCAATGTTCATCAGGGATATTGGTCTGAAGTTTTCTTTCTTTGATATGTCTTTATCTGGTTTTGGAATCAAGGTGATACTAGCCTCATAGAATGAGTTTGGAAGGGTTCCCTCCTTTTCTATTTCATGGAATGATTTGAGGAGTAATGGTATTAATTCTTCTTTGAAGGTCTTATAGAACACCACTGAGAATCTGTCTGATGCTGGGCTTTTTTGGTTGGTAAGCTTTTGATGGCTTCTTCTATTTCCTTGCTTGAAATTGATATGTTGAAGTTGTGTATGTCCCCAGATGCAATTTGGGCAGATCATATGCCCCTAGAAATTGGCCGGTGTCTTTGGGATTTTTATTTTACTGGAGTATAGATTTTCAAAATAGTTTCTAATTATCTTTTGTATTTCTTTTTTTAAAAATATTTTTTTAGTTGTCAATGGACCTTTGTTTTTTTATTTATTTATATGTGGTGCTGAGAATCGAACCCAGTGCCTCACGCATGCTAGGCAAGCGCTCTACCACGGAGCCAAACCCCAGCCCCATCTTTTGTATTTCAATAGTGTCTGTTCTGATATTTCCCCTTTCATCTTGAATTTTATTAATTTGAGTTTTCTGTCTCCTTTTTGTTAGGGTAGCCAAGGGTTTATCAATTTTATTTATCTTTTCAAAGAACCAGCTTTTTATTTTGTCAATTTTTTGAATTGTTTCCTTTGTTTCAATTTCACTGATTTCAGCCCTGATTTTAATTATTTTCTGTCTTTTACTTCTTTGGGGGTTGATTTGTTCTTCTTTTCCTAGAGCTTTGAGATGTAATTTAAGGCCATTTATTTGTTGACTTTTTCTTCTTTTAATGAATGAGCTCAATGCAATTAACTTCCCTCTTAACACAGCCATCATTCAACAGCATATTTTTATCTCCAGGTAATGGAGTAGCTTCTATTTTTTATTTTATCATTGATTTCTAATTTCATTGTATTATGGTCTGATAGAATGTAGGGTAATATCTCTGTTTTTTTGTATTTGCTAAGAGTTGCTTTGTGGCATAACATAGAAGGATGCATGTGCTGCTGAGAAAAATAGTGTATTCACTTGTTGATGGATGAAATATTCTGTATATGTCATTAATTCTAAATTATTGATTGTATTGTTGAGTTCTATGGTTTCTTTGTTTAGTTTTTGTTTGGAACATCTGTCTGGTGGTGAGAGAGGTGTGTTAAAGTCACCCAGTACTATTGTGTTGTGGTCTATTTGATTCTTAAAATTGAGAAGGATTTGTTTGATATATGTTGATGCTCCATTGTTTGAGGCATAGATATTTATTATGATTGCTATGTCTTCTTGATATATGGTTCCCTTAAGCAGTATGAAATGTCCTTATTTATCCCTTTTGACTAATTTTGGTTTGAAGTCTACTTTATCTGAAGATGGAGACCCCTGCTTGTTTATGTGGTCCATTTGAGTGGTATATTTTTTCCTATCCTTTGACCTTCAGTCTGTGGATGTCTTTTTTCTATGAGATGAGTCTCTTGAAGACAGCATATGGTTGGGTCTTGTTTTTTAATTCAGTCTGCCAGTCTATGTCTTTTGATTGTTGAATTTAGGCCATTAACATTCAGGGCTATTATTGAAGTATGGTTTGTATTCCCATTCAGTTTGGTTTATTTTTGGTTTTAAACTTGATTTGGTTTCTTCTCTGATTGACTTTTTCCTCCCTTTGCTGATTGTCATTGTTCTTTTTCATTTCCTCCTCATGAAATATTTTGCCAAAAATGTTCTCTAGTGCAGGAATTCTCATTGTAAATTCTTTTAACTTTTGTTTATCATGGGATGTTTTTATTTTATCATCAAATCTGAACCTTAATTTTGCTGGATATAAGATTCTTGGTTGGCATCCATTTTCTTTTAGAGTTTGGTATATGTTGTTCCAGGATCTCCCGGCTTTGAGGGTCTGGGTTGAGAAATCTGCTGAAATCTGAATTGGTTTCCCCCTGTATGTGGTCTATTCCTTTTTTCTTGCAGCTTTTAAAATTCTATCCTTCTTGTGTATAGTAGGCATATTCATTATAATGTGCCTTGGTGTGGATCTGTTGTACTTTTGTACATTTGGTGTCCTGTAAGCCTCTTGTATTTGATTTTCCAATTCATTCTTCATGTTTGGGCAGTTTTCTGATATTATTTCATTGAAGAGATTGTGCATTCCTTTGGTTTGTATCTCTGTGCCTTCCTCTGTCCAAATAATTGTTAGGTTTGGTCTTTTGATGTTATCCCATAATTCTTGAGTGTTCTGTTCATGGTTTCTTACCATCTTCACTATGTGGTCAACTTTATTTTCAAGATTGTATATTTTATCTTCATTATCTGAGGTTCTGTCTTCTAAGTATGTTGGTGATGCTTTTTATTGAGTTTTTTATTTGGTTTATTGTTTTCTTCATTCCAAGAATTTCTGATTGTTTTTTTTTTTTCACGATATATCTCTTTTTTTTTTTTTTTAAACATTTATTTTTTAGTTGTAGGCGGACAGAATATCTTTATTTTATTTTTATGTGGTGCTGAGGATCGAACCCGGTGCCTCATGCATGCCAGGCGAACACGCTACCACTGCGCCATAATCCCAGCCCCACGATATATCTCTTGAAGTAATCATTTGCTCCCTGTATTTGCTCTCTTATCTCTTTGTTGGAGTGATCAATTGTTGCCTGTAATTGCACTCTTATATTATTCTGTTTCACAGATTATTTTAATTATGTACATTCTGAACTCCTTCTCTGACATTTCATCTACTGTGCTATCAGTAGATTCTATTATTGTAGCATCTTGGTTGGTTTGGGGCATTTTCTTCCCTTGTTTTTTCATGTTGTTCATGTGTCTTCCTCTCTAGCAGTGCCGATCTGAGGTATTACAGTTTCTACCCTATTATCTTGTAGTGTTCCTGCCAGTTACCAATACCTCACCTCTGGTATAACCAGGCCTACAGGGATCTCAGGGATGATCTTCCTGGTCCTGGCTGTTGGTCTAGATGGAAGTAGACAGGGGCAGCCACTGGTTGGTAAATGGGGAGCTGCAGTGCAGTACTCGGTTGGTCTCCTCCTCTGTGTGTGTGTGGTCAGTCCAGAGTCTTTATCCTATAGGCTTATAGATCCCCTATAGGGTTCTAATACCTCTCCTTTAAGGGGTAAACCAATATTAACATATCTCAATAAAACAATATATACTCTTAGGCCAAGTAGCTCCTAATAGGACTTTTACGGCTTTGTCACAATATACAGAAATTTAAGTTTAATTAGTATCTACTATATAAATAATAGGCTTGCAAAAGGGTCTACAGTTTCTGCCGGTGGACTAAGGAGAACAAGGAGTAGGGTGTAGGATGAGATGTTATGGAGGTAGGAAGTGAGGATATAGAGTTATTACATCCTAGAAAGTGTGAAAGAGGAATCTAAAAGAAATTGGCTAGTAGTAGAAAGGTGAGAAAGAGATTTGGGGAAGACAAGTAAATAAGAAGAAAATAGAGTACAACAAACAAGGAAACATAAAAATTAAGAAAAATAAAACATGTAAAGATAGAAGATATGAGACTATATAATACAACTATAATATACTAATCAGATATCATTATAATATACTAATCAGATATCCTAGTCCTCAGTAGCCTAATGTATATCCATTGTGTATATATAGCACAATGAAAACAGATTTTTATCAGGCTGCTCCATCAGTTTGACAAACACATCCAAATATGCCTGAAAACACAGCAATGGATGATGACTCGACATTGATCTTTACTACATTTGGAATCTTACTATTGTTATTTAGAAGACCCTAACACAGCACCTAGGACAATGGACTTAATTTTTGAATACTTGGACCTACTATTTTGGAATTGTCATTACTTATTTGTAAGTTTAATAGTACAAGGGTTTCTTTACTTTCTTGCATTGTGGCTGCTCAGACAAGATGATGAATAGAATATAAATAGGTGTGTCACTGTGAAAAGTATATTTTGCATAATCACTGTGACTCTAAGTCTGATCTTCAGAAGTTGAGCTATGGTATGTGTAGACATGGCTATGTAAGTGGTTGTTAATTGTTTCCTAAAATTCTTATTCTTTCGTTTCTTACTAATTAAATCCCTGAAATAAGCCCAGATGAAATTTAATTTCCCAGCCTTCCTTGGAGTTTGGTGTGGCCAATGGGATGTAAGTGGGAGTGTTTGCAAGAGTTAGGAAGACTCCTTAAAAGTGAGGAGATGAACATTCATTCTTTTCTTCCTTCTTCCTGGTGATGTGACCATTGGAATTAATCAGTCATATTGGAACTATGCATAAACCTTGATAAGGCTTCAGGAGGGTTGAGAAGAAGACATATGAGCCTGGGTTCCAAAGACTTTGACAAATGACCATAGTAGCCTGGGCTATCCAAGTAAGCCTCTTTTGTAGGTTTACTGGAGAAATGAAGTTCTATTGTTTAAATATTATTTGTTTTTCTGCAATACAAAGCCAAGCATTATTACTAAAGAATACACCTGCTAAGAACAAGAGGAAGATGAACTATTTCTGGTATCAAAATAAAGCATCTGATTATCATCTATTGATTCAGGGATGGTTCTCATTATGGAATGACATTTAGAAGAGCAGCTGTTACAATATCCAGTTTATCTGAAGCATTTCAAGTATTAGTTAAAAATAAATGTTTATGTTTATGAGTCACAGAATCATAAATGGCTCTGAAATGAAGCTGGGCTAAATACCAAACCTCTGAGATCTAAGTCAGCTAGGACAATTCTGTTTCCCATGCTATGTCTCCCAGGAGTTTTGTTGAATACTATGCTAAATAAACTCCAATTCTGATCTATGAAATGGATTCCATAATTCTTATGCCTTAATTTTTCTGCTTCTGAAGAAAAGTAACTTATTTATTAAAAAGTAGCACATTCATATAATAAAGAATTTAAACTGTGACAGAATGACAAGGTATCTTTTATATTACCAAAACATCCATATATTTTGTTCTAATATATTCTAACCAAGGGTGTGTGTGTGTATATGTTTGTATGAGTGTTTGTGCCTACCACAGTGTCTACTATATTTTAGCATATTGATTAATCAATTTATATGCACATGATGATGATTATGTGTTATTCCAACTGGCTTATTAATTTTCAGAAGACTGGAGCTATGTCTTAAGTATACAATCCAAACCACTGGTCTAGAATAATCACAATATGTCAGAGATAAGTACAATTAAAATTAAATGCCTACATAGTGGTCTAACAGGACATTTGGGATAATGTAGGCCTTAGAGTAGGGTATCTGTTTATTTGGGTTTGGAAGCTCTGGCGTCTGGAACTGCTACACTTTTCCCAGCATGTCTCTTATGCATTCACCAGTTTACAAAGGAGTGGAGGGTTCTTTAGAAGAAAATCAGCTTCCACCTTGACAACTCCATCTTTTTCCTCAAGTTAGAAGATAAAATCATGTGGGTTCTGTGGGATGGTTCCAATGGAAGCTGATTGCAGGAAAGGACAGTGGGACATTTGAGAATAATTTTTCCACAACACAGAGGTGAGTTGGTGACAGAGAATTGGATTTGCCATCTAGATATAAGTTATTTGAGGGAAGTGATGGTTCTGAGAAAGAGTGGACTGGCAACAAGAATTCATTCTTGCCCAGGGTATTGGTCTTTTATCACTGCTGAAATAAATTACCACAAACTTGGTGGCTTAAAACAACAGAATCCATCTGTTCACAGTTTTGGAACCAAGGTTTTGTACTTTCATGCTTCATTGGAAGATTGTCAGGGAGAATATTCTCTTGCTTCTTCAGCTTTTAAAGGCTCCTGGCATTCAGTGGCTTGTGACAGCATAACTCTACCCTTATCCTCTACCTTCACATGGTCTTTTTTCTTGTGTCTCTGCATCTATTTTTCCTTCTCTTCTTTAAGAATTTTTCATTGCATTTAGGGCCCACCCTAATCCAGGATGATCCTATCTCAAGATACCTAATTTACATACATCAGCAAAGATCTTTTTTCCAAATAAGATCGCATTTGCATGCTATGGGTAAAAGTATCTTTTGGGAGGCCACTCTTTGGCTCATTAAATTATCTGCCCCCACTTTTTTAATTCATGTGTATCTCACATTGAAAATACACACTTCCCATCCCAACATTCCCAAAAGTTTCCACCCATTAACCACTAATTCTTAGTCCAAAATCTTATTATGTAAATCAGGTATGGATGAAACTTTTGGAATGATCTATCCTTGGGCAAGATTTCTTTTCATATGTAGACCTGTGAACCTAGAATACAAGTTGTTTCTTCCAAAATATAATGGTGTAATGGATGTAGTATTGACAGCTCTATTACAAAAGGAAAAAATTGGAAAAAATTAAGGGATCGCCAATACCAAGCAAGTCTTAAATATGGGATAGTCAGTTGCATTAGATTTCAATGCCTGAGAATAGTTCTCTGTGGCTTGTGGTTCTGTCATTCTTTGTGCTCTGAAGCAATCCATTGTGCTTTGTGTCCTGGGTGGTGGGTCCATTGTCCTAGATCTCTGAATCAGTAGCAGTTTGGCCCACTGAGTCATTCTTTTTTTTCTTGAATAGAACATGATTACAACCAAATAGCCCTATAAATTCATTTCCTGATTGTAGAATTTTAGGAGTTCAATATCCTTTGATTTTGTCTAGTCTTAGTCTGTTTCAGTCCAAGCTCATAAAGTTTCTGCTTGTATGATGTTCTCAAAAATCTTTTGAATACCCAGTGCATGCCAAATGTATCCACACCATCAGATGAGAGGATTCTTAGATCTCTTCTGAATTACCTAATTTCTGCTCTTGGATCCTGCTAAGTTAGTTGATTGTATCCCTGAGTCACAGATCTAATTTCTTTAGCAAAAGGATGCCCACTACAAGCTCATTTTTGTCCCCAGAAAACACTTTCTAAGAAGAGTTGAGGGTGTAGGTCAGTGGTAGAGCACTTGCCTAGCATGGGTGAGGCCCTATGTTCAATCCCCAGCACAACTTGCACATGCACATGTGACACACAGACACACAGACACACAGACACACACACAGTTAAATTAGAAATTAGGAAATTCTCAGAAACAAATGAGAATAGAGAGTCAACATATCAAACTTTCTTGGCTATTAAGAAGGCAGTTCTAAGGGGGAAGTTTATAGCATTGAGTCCTTACATTTAAAAATAGATTACAAATAATCTAACCCATACCTCAAAGCCTTAGAAATAGAAGAACAAATTAATGCCCAAATCAGTAGAAGACAGGAAATAACTAAGATAAGAGCCAAAATTATAAAATTGAGAATTAAAAAAATGCTTAGAATTAATGCAACCAAGAGTTGGTTCTTTGAAAATATAAACAAGATTGATAAACCCTTAGCCAAACTAACCAAAAGAAAGAAAGACACAAAATTAGACATGAAAAGAAATATCACTGCAGACACTTCTGAAATCCAAGGAATTATTAGAGACTATTTTAAAATTTATACTTTAATAAATTGGAAAATCTAGAAGACATTGACAAATTTCTAGACGCATGTGGCCTGCCCAAATTGAACCAGGAAGAAATAGAAAACCTAAATAGACCAATATCAAGTAATGGCATTGAAACAGCAATTAAAAGCCTTTCAACAAAGAAGAGCACAGGACTGGATGGATTCTCAACTGAGTTCTAGCAGATCTTTAAAGAAGATCTAATACCAGTTTTCCTCAAATTATTCCATGAAATTGAAAACGAGAAAACACACCCAGTTACATTCTATGAAGCCAATATAACCCTGATACCAAAACCAAACAAAGACACATCAAGGAAAGAAAACTATGGACCAATATCCCTGATGAACATAGATGCAAAAATCCTTAATAAAATATTAGTGAACCACATTAAAAAATACAAGAATATAGTACACCAAGACCAAGTGGGTTTCATTCCTGGGATGCAATTTTGGTTCAGCATATGCAAACATAAATAAAATTAAAGGCAAGAATCATATTATCATCTCAATAGATGCAAGAAAGGCCTTTGATAAAATCCAGCACCCATTCATGTTAAAAATGCTGGAGAAACTAGGGGTAGAAGGAAGTTACTTCAACATTATAAAGGCTATTTATGACAAACCCAACATCATACTGAATGCCGAAAAATTGAAAGCATTCCCTTATATATTGTTGGTAGAACTGCAAATTAGCACAATCATTCTGGAAAGCTATATGGAGATTCTTCAAAAAACTAGGAATGGAACCACTATATAACCCAGCTATCCCACTCCTTGGTATTTTTTTAAAAAAACTAAACTAAAATCAGCATACTATAGTGATACAGTCACATCAATGTTTGTAGCAGCACAATTCACAATAGCCAACTTAATGAAACAAAACCCCTTCAATAGATGAATATATTAAGAAATTATGGTAAATATACACAATGGAGTTTTTTCAGCCACAAAGGAAAATGAAACTATGGCATTTGCTGGTGAATGGATGGAAATGGAGAACACCCTGCTAAGTGAAATAAGCCGAACTCAGAAAATCAAGGATTGAATATTTTCTCTCATATGTGGAAGCTAAAGAAAAGTAAAGAGAAAAAGAGGAGGAGGATCAGATGTCATAAGGATAGAGGAAAGACCAGTGAGGTGGAAGAAAGAGACTGATGGGGAGGGAGGGAGAACAGGAAAGGGGAGGAAATGTGGAGTGGATTTGACAAAATTATGCAATGTGCATGTGTTACTCTACCATGGTGAATTCCTCTTTTATATACATCTATAAAGTGCCAATTAAAAATAAATAGATAAATTAATAGAAGGCAGACCAGTAAAGTAAGGAAGGGAGGAGAGGAGGGAAATAGGAGGCACCAGGAACTGAAAGAGAGCAAATTAAATTTCACACATATATGATAATGTCAAAATGAACCAAACTATGATGTACAACTATAAAGCACTAATAATAGCATAAAAAAGAAAAAGCTTTCTAGACAACAAATTTTCTAATTTCAATATCCTTCACAATTGGGTAGGGTGAGAACCCCCCAAATCATCAAGTACTGGTTTATTTTTACTTAACTTTTTGCTTCTTCAACTTATCCATTTCTAATTTTATTATAAGCAACAAGGTAAAATGAGGCTTTGCTTAAAAATGTCCTGAGCTACATAGTCAAGTTCATCTTTTCTAATTTATGCTTTTCCAAGGTGGAACACAGTTGATCCAATTTCTGCCTTTTTTTTTTAACAAGGATCACCTATCTTCCAGTTTCCAAAAACATGTTCCTTATTTCCCTTTGAGCCCTCATCAGAAGCACCTTTAGCATCCATATTTTTGCCAACTGTCTCTGGATTTCTGTGAAGCACCTCAGAATTCTTTCAGCCTCTACCCATAAAACAATTCCAAGACATTGCCACAATTTTAGGTATTTATTACAGCATCATTCCTCTTCCCAATTTCAAAATCTGTTTTAGTCAGGTTCTATGAGAGAAACAGAACAAGTAGGAGATAAAGAAATCTGTCTATCTATCTATCCATCTATACATCTATCTATCCACCCATCCATCCATCCATCCATCCATCCATCCATTTCAAGGAATTGACTTATGTGATTATAAGACCTGCAAGTCCCAAATCTACAAGGCTCTGGCAGGAGCTGAAGTGTCTGTCTATAGGTAGATTTTCTTCTTCTTTGGGTACATCTTAATTTTGCTTCTTTTTTCTTTAAAACAGTTTTATTAAGATGTAATTCAATAAGCAAAATTACCCACTTATGTGTACAACTCAATGGTTTTGGTATATTCACAGATATATGTAACTACCACCATAGTCAATTTCTTATCACCACAAGAGACCCTGTATCCTTAGCTACTACTCTCTATCTTTCCATTCCCTGTGTCTCTCCAACAAGCCCTAAAGAATCTGTTTTCTCTCTCTACAAATTTTCCTATTCTGAGTACTGTGTCTCAATTCAGGGTATCTTAAACAATTGGACTCTTAATTCAGAACTTTCAGTCATTCTCATTCAATTAATATAAAGTCTATAGATGCTTTACTCTTGATTTCTTTTGGATTAACTTGCCTCCTTCTGCATTCCCTCCATTACTATTTTAAGTCAGTCTCCAAATTGTCCTTTCTGCTATGGTCACATTCATCCTCCAGAGAATCCTCCACACTGTTGGCAGAATGGTTTTTCTAAATCCTAATCCAGTGACCCAACTGCTCTTCTTAAAGCCTATTATTAGCTAACCATTTCCTAGAGGAGAAGCTCCAAACCTCAGACAATGATAAATAAGGCTCCCTTCTTCACCTACATATCTGTTGCCCTGTCTACTTTTTCAGTATCATGTCCTCATCTTCACCACTTCTCTATACATGCTTCAATACTTCAGCCACACTCAAGCACTCATTCCTTAAATATTTAACATCGTTTCACGTCCTGATATTTTCTCCTGGCTTCCATCTTTTGAATGTTCTCCCCTCCTCTCTGCATTTCTCCACTTCCTACAATGTAAGAAGGCACCTTCTATCTCTTAAGATCAATTATCTAAGCCAATAGATAATTACGGTGTAATCCCAAGGGCTCAAGAAGCTGAGACAGGAGGATCCGAGTTCAAAGCCAGGCTTAGAAAAAGTGAGGTGCTAAGCAACTCAGTGAGACCCTGTCTCTAAATAAAATACAAAATAGGGCTGGGATGTGGCTCAGTGCTCAAGTGCCCCTGACTTCAATCTCTGGTAATCCCCCTCCAAAAACATTAAATATATGGAAGGAAGGAGTTTCCTTCAAAGAAAGTGGAGAAAAGATTATATATGAGATTTTAGAGAAAGTACTATGTCCTGAATAATTTTAGGAAATTATATAGTTACTAAAAAATTATTAAAACAAAAATTTTCCCTTGACACTCTAAGCAGTTAAACTTCTATTCATTTTTAGACTCAGCTTTTATATGATTATTTTCTCATTCACAAAGATATATAGGTAATTCAAAATGCCCCGTTATAGTGTTTTAAAGTTTAATAATGAAATGAAAATTTAAAGTTTAATAATGAAAGAAGCAATGTGTGCATGTATGTGTGTGTCATATAAAATCAAAATAAATTTTCTTCTAAAAAGTGATGCGGAGTTTAATTACATAGCCAGTTTTTTATTATCATCTTGTCTATGGCAGTGTTTGTACTATTTTTCATAAGACCTACAATAAGTATCTGTTGTTAACTGCATAATATGGCTGTAATGAAGTTTTAGAAGTTCACTTCTAAACTTCTGCATAGGTAATTTCTATTACAACCCTAAACTAAGTTATTAAAGTTTAAGATGCATAGGGGAAAGAGAATAATACACACAGGAGCTTTATGAAGACCCTATGTGTATTTATGTATGTGTATGTGTATCTCCAATATGTTTTGACATGCAATTTTCTATACATATACAGTGCAGATTTTTTCCCGTGCAGTTTTAAAGTCTTCCCTTGCCCCCGTACTGTGAAATGTGGTGAAGCTTGTCAGCATCTTTCTTAGATTAAAAGTTTATACCCTTGAATAGTAAGTCATCTCTTGCCTAGTCACTATGAAGGAAATATACAGTTCTTTTCATTTATCTCCATCCTATTTCTCAAATATAAAATCATTCCATTCTATGGAATTCTGTCTAATTCATAGTACACCAAAATGGGATTCCTCATTTCAGGAAACAGCACTAAAAGGTAGAAAAGAGTAGGAAGATTATTTTCCCCAAGGTTTTCCAGGAAATGCTTGTATTTATCCAAATATTAAAATGATTACAGCAATAACACCATTTTCCATGTCAGATATCTTTTGAGGAATTTTAAAACACTTAAAATTATTTGAGCAATAAAATGAGGTCTGGTTGCTTTGCAGTTCAGAAAACTGCAAATCTAAAAGTTCTTAAAATCTTACCAATTTTTTTTTTTAAGTTGAAAGTGCCCTTTGGCTTCAACAGTGTGCAGGATGTGGCATTCACTGATAAGCAAGCCAGACTGAAGGACCTATTATCCCATAAGATTACACTCCAGTTGCTGCTAAAGTACATTTTCTATTATACAAATGTACTTGTGTGCTTTTCTACCTGTGACAAGTTTTAATACTAGGAGTATTTTACCCCCAAAATTTTAGTTTCCACAGTGCTTTCTAAAAAAGGGTGGGGGGGATATTCTAAATGACAGAACAGTCCCCTTAAATCTGTGTTAAAATGAACAGATCTCAACTTCAGTTCTGCACAATTATTGTGAATCAAAAAGTAAAAAGAAGGATCCAAGATCCTGGTATGAGTTGTTAGAATTAGTCCATAGTTTATACATTTGAATTTTTTCCTGGATATACAGCAAAGGCCAAGTAGCCTAAAGAAAAAGACAGTATTCTGACTCTGGTCACGTATCCTGGATCTTAGATCCCAACTAGGGAGGTAGAGCAGGCCCTTACTCTGCCCATTAGAAGACTGAGATGTCCCTGGACTTGGACAGAGGAGCAGAGGAGAAGAAAGAGAAAGAAGAGCAGCAATTGTATGTTTTCACACTTCTGGATCAATTCAGTTTCTGGCAACATGGGAACTGTCAATAAGTGATTTATTTTCCCTCATAGTGCAGAGACTTTGCTGAAGAGAGGGGCTGTATGTGGAAAATGTAATGTAAGAATACATTTGACAAATTGACATCAGTGCATTCTCTTTCTCCCTCCAAAAATGTTATGAAGTTGTCAGGGGAACTTGGCATCCAAATCTACTTCTCATGACTACCAAACACCCTATGCTAAAGCTCCTTATGATTAGTCTTTACCTTTCCATCCATTTGAATATTCTTCAAGCTTGTTCTTGGTTCTAAAATATCATTAAAGCATAGTACTATAAAACTATCAATTTGATTCCAAAGATGTTGAAGTGGATGAAATATCAGATAAAGAATTCAAAAGAATGATTATAAAATGGTTAATGAATTCTAAAAGAATACAGAAAAACAACTGAATTAATTTAGGAAGCCATTACAGAATATGAACTATAAATTTAATAAAGATATTAAAATACTGAAAAAAGTAAGCAGAAATTGTGGAAATGAAAGACACAATAAGTCAAATAAAAATTTAGTTGAAAGTCTCTCCAATACAGAAATCTATGAAGAAAACAGAATCTCAGAGCTGAAAGACAAAGTGACTGGACTGGAACATTCAGACAGTATTAAAAGAAAACAAGTAATTATGCTTACAATATAGAAGAACTCTGGTACAACACTAAGGGACCAAATTTGAGAATCACTGAAATCAGACAGGGTCATGAGATGCAGGCTAATGACATGAATAACCTCTATAGGAAAATATTAACAGAAAAATTTTCAAGCCTTAGCAATGACGTGGACATCCAGATACAGAAGGCATTTGTAACCCCAAACAGACGAGAAAAAAACCTCTCTGTGACACATTATAATTAAAGTGCCTAACATACAGAACAAGTATACAATTTTAAGAACCGTTGAGGTAAGCCATTCAGGCTTGCTTTTGATTTCTTATCACAAACTTTAAAACTCCAGGAGGGCTTAAAAAGATGTGATCCAAGCTCTGAAAGAAAATGACTGTCAATCAAGATTGCTATATCCAACAATTCTATCATTCAGAATAAAATGAAAACCTACCAAGATAAGCAGAAACTAAGAATTCATGACCACTAAATTGGCACCACAGAAAATACTTAAAGAAATACTATACACAGAAGAACTTAAAAACAATCTCCAGAACTGCAACTGGATGAATCTCACTTGGAGAGTAGCTGAACAAATGAGAAACAGGACCAAATTAAACATTAGAAAAAAATCAAACTGGCAGCACTCATTCATGATAAAAACACTGAAAAAACTAAGAGTAGATAGAAGTTACCACAACATCGTGAAGTCTACATATGACAAACCCAAACCCAACATCATAGTGAACTGGAAAAAACTGAAAGCATTTCCTCTCAAACGAGAAATAAGATAAGGATGTCCTCTCTTGCCATTGCTATTCAATATAATTCTTGAAATCTTATGCAAGAGAAGGAAATAAAAGGGATACAAATAGGAAAAGAAGAAATCAAATATCAGTTTGCAGATGACCAGAAGACTTTCAGAGCTAATAAACAAATTCAGCAAGGTAGCAGAATAAAAAAATTAACATACAAACATTAATAGTTTTCCTATACACAATAATTAATTTGTTTAAAAAGAAATCAGTAAAATAATTCCATTCACAATAGCCTAAAACTACCTAGGAATAAATATAACCAAGGAGATAAAAGATCTCTTCAATGAAAATTATAAAACACTGAAGAAAAACTGAAGACATGAGAAGATGGAAAGACCTCCCATGTTCATGGATCAGGAGAATCATTATTGTTAAAATGACCATACTAGTGAAAGTCATCTATAAATTCAATGCAATTCCCATCAAAATACCAATGACATTCTTCACAGAAGTCGATAAAAAATCTTAAAATTCATTTGGAAGAATAAAAGAACCAAAATAGCCAAAGCAATTCTAAGCCAAAAAAAGCAATGCTGGAGACATCACAATACCTGACTTTAAATTATACCACAAAACTAAAACAAAAACCACATGGTACTGGCATAATAATAGAAACAGATCAATAATACAGAATAGTAGACAGAAACATTTACAATCATGTGATCCTTGACAAAGGAGAAAATCCAGCCCCTCTTTGAAAAACAAAACAAAACAAAAACCCAAAAACCAAAAAACAAAAAACAAGTGATGCTAGGGAAATGGATTATCCCTATGTATAAGAATGAAAGTAGACCCTTATGGTTTACCCTGCACAAAAATCAACTCAAAATGGATCAAAGACCTAAGAATTAGACTAAAAACTTGGCAACAGCTAGAAAAAAAGGTAGAGTCAACACTCAATGTATTTGTACAGAAAATGACTTCAATAGGACTCCTAAGGCTTAGGAAATAATAAGAATTAATCAATAGAATGACATCAAATTAAAAGACTTCTGCACAGCAAAGGAAATAAGAGTGAAGAGAGAGCCTACAGAATGAGAGAAAATTTTTGCCAACTCCTCTTACAACAGAGGTTTAAGATCCAAAGTACATAGAGAAATCAAAAAAGTTAACACCACAAAACAAACTGAATCAAAAAATGGACAAATGATCTAAATAGACATTTCTCAAAAGAAATACAAATAGCCAAGAAACTTAAGAAAAAAAAATGTTCAATATCTTTAGCAACTAGGGAAATGCAATTGAAAACTACATTGAGATTTCAACCTACTCCAGTTCGAATGGTAACCATCAAGAATACAAATAATAATCCAAAAAACCAAAGGCTGAATGGTCTCTCTGATAGGCAGATGCTAACACACAATAAGGTGTGTGGTGGGGGTGGGGGAGAATAGAACTTCATTGGATTAGACTAAGGGGAATGAAGGGAAAGGAAAGGAAATCGGAATAGGAAAGATGGTGTAATAAATTGGACATAACTTTCTTAAGTTTATATGTGAATACATGACCAGTGTAACTCCACATCATGTACAATCACAATAGGAAGTTATAGTCCATGTATGTATGATATGTCAAAATACACTCTACTGTCATGTGTTATTTAAAAAGAACAAACTTTTAAACAGAATACAAATAATAATAAATGCTGGAAATAATGTAGGGAAAAAGAATATTTTTACACCATTGGTGGGATTGTAAATTAATAAATCACTCTGGAAGTAAGTATAGAGTTTCCTCAAAAGACTAGGCATGCAACCACCATATGACCCAGATATTCCTCTCATTGGTATTTATCTAAAAGAATTAAAGTCAGCATACTATAGTGAGACATACATACCGATTGTTATTATAGTGCAATTCCCAATAGCTAAGCTATGGAACCAGCGTAGGTGTTCATCAACAGATGAATGGATAAACAAAGTGTGCTATATCTCACAATAGAGTTTTTTTAATTCAGCCATAAAGAAGAATGAAATTATGTCATTTGCAGCAAAATAAATGGCTTTTGAGAGCATTATGTTAAGCAAAATAAGAAAATTAAGAAAGTCAAGGACATATGTTTTCTCTCAGGTGTGGAGAGAAAAGAAGGGCAAAAAATAAAAAGGTGTGGGGAATCTCATGAAACCAGATGTGAGACCAGTAAAGTGAACAAAAGAGGTCAGAGGGAGGGAAAGCATTAGGAATGGAGAACAAAATTGACCAAATTATATTGGTATAATGTGTGCATGTCAGAACATGTAACAATGAATCCCATAATTATAGTTATAATTATTATAATACACAAATAAAACATTAAAAATTAAAATTTAAAAAATTCTTGCAAGAAAATTTGGAACAAAAATTTTAAAAGTTCAACATGAGTAACAATCATAAATTTGTAGCCTTTTTGAACATTGTGCTGCAATTTTATTATTTAGTTTATAAGCCCAGAGCTATCCTTTTGTTAACTGCTTTATTTTTATCACTTGTGTGTTTTTCATTCAGTCTTTTCTAAAACCATCAAATCAACACTTACTATTAAACGTAGATCTGAAAAAAAGAGTGAGTAGATTTATAAAATTTATTTTGTGAATTAATATTTCTGATGCCTTGACTATATTTAAATTACAATTGTCTTTTAGAGTTTGGGGGGGTGCTAAAGCATGTGACTTCCATTTCTCTATATAATTTTTTATTCAGGAATTATGGATGCTAAAATTATTAAGCATATTTAAAGCATGCAATGACCATACAAGACTTTATAACATTCTTTATTAATTATTCTTCATAGCCCATCTGTATAGTGAGTAGGAATTTCTAGGAACATAATATTCTCAGTTCTGAGACAATGATTTTTAAAGTGGAGAGTAATGTTCGGGACTGAGAAATAGTCCCAATACTCTAAGCACATGTTTATACCCTTTTAAATGAAAAAAAGATCCCATATCATCTCTAGAAAAAATATAATTATATCTTTATGAAAAAATTGGGTCCAAACACACTATTTGTGGAGTAAAATACAACTTACAGTTTAGAAAAAATATTTTAGAAAACATTTGCTGCAAATTCTTTGATTTCTCCTGTAACAATCAATGAAAAGAGAGAAAGGGTCAGCCTTCTGTGAAGGAATTATGAAGGTACCTTCTTCAACATAAACAGAAAAATAGTCCTCAGATGTGGTAAGGATTGCAGAATCCAGAGAGACAGGAAGCTGGTAGAACATCCATCTCCTGGTCAATCATCTTTCCATGCATTTCTATCTCTGTCAGCTCCTCTGCTACCTGATTTGTTGAAGTTAGCACATGGAAAGAAAGAAGTGGCAAGAAAAAGGAAAACCTTACAAAATATAGAGTAAGCCTCCATTATATGTCTTTCTATGGCACATATTCAGGGAGGAGTCACCTGAAAGATGCCTTTGAATATTCAAAAGTGTACACCCAAGGAGGTTCTGTTGCATTCTGTTCCCTAATGTGATGGTTCTTTGCATATGTTTTATTTAAGAAAAGGAATGCTAAAATGAAAAATCATCCAACCATGAAAGTAAGGAAGTAAGTCTTGGAAGCAATTTTGGACCATAATTTAATGAGTGATGGGAATTTTGCTGTTCAGTAATTAATGATATTTTGAAAGAAAAAATTTACATGAGTTATTATTAATATATTTGAGGGAACTGATTATTCAAATACCAATAAGTCAACAAAACACTCCATTTGTCAATTATTTTAGATTTTCTTCTATTCTTTTTGAGCTTAAACCATAAACTAAAGAACTATTGATTTTTCTTATCATTGCAGTTAGTATAGTTTTTGTAACACATGATCTGATATGATCCATATGTCATCATGAGATAGATTTATTGCATTTATTAGCATGTATAACATATTAAAGGACTACAGTATTTAAAGGATTAACATTCAATGTGGTGCTAAACACCAATAAAAATCATTACAGGGGCTGAGATTGTAGCTCAGTGGTAGAGCACTTGCCTTGCATGTGGGAGGCACTGGGTTCGATCCTCAGCACCACATAAATAAATAAATAAATAAAATAAATATATATTTAAAAAAACATTACAACTTGTATAGCATTTTATAAACTGTCCTCTAAAAATTATAGAAATTGGATTAGAAAACTTACCTCTTCCTAAAATGAAAGCACAGAGAAACTAGGGATTCAGTCATATGCTATATTCATATTTCCACTTAACCTTTTATGATCTTTATTATTAACCAGATCATTTAAACTACATGAGAATGTGAATGATATAGTATAATTCACTATTATAGAATCAACAATCCAAGTCTTTATCTGCCTGTTGGAGTTTTGCAAATAGCAAAACATCCCACCTAAGCCAGTGCCATGCTAAGCACTTTAGAATTAAACCTGTAAGAGATGAGAGTTAAAAGATTTTCAAGTGAGAGGTGCCATGATCAATGTATGTTCCTGGTGTATTATGCCATCTGTGAGGTTCTGACAATTAAGAGTTGATTGCTATTGTTAATCTCAAAAATATGTAAGGAACGCCAACAAAAATTATTTTTAAAACTTGTTGTATAGTTGGTGTCTGAAATCATGAAAGTAGATGAGATCAGTTTGGAAATGAATTCCACAAAGATGATGGTACTGTTTCATTGAACTTCCTAATACAATATTCTTCCTAAAACAAGGCTGAAACCTCAGAAGCCAACATAAATTTCTCAAGATGCAAATCTATTATTCCTTAAACTTGGAAGGGTGGTTGATCCTCATTGTCAGAGAAAAGAGAGAGAACCAACACAACTTCAAGGAAAATAAGGCCCTTTCATTAACAGTGCTTAATTATTATGAATTTTTCTTTCTTTATTTCTTGTGAGATCTTGGCTAGGGTGCTTCTAGTTTGCCTCTGAAAAGCATTTGCCCCCTAATGTATTCTTGGAATAATAGTGTGACTTTAGACTGCCATGTGGTACCACAAATTATATTACCTCCACTCTAGAAAGCCACCATGGAAGTGCTTTTCTTTGCCATATTCCCAAACTTTTTAAAAGCATAAGCACTGGTTGTCTATTAGGTTTAACCTTTCCTGACATCAATAATACTGGTTTGCCTGGGCAGGCAATTCAAGAAGTCTAAGTGCTAAAGCAGCAATGTAAGGAAAGATACAATTTTATAACTGGTTTGAGACTAATTTAGGCCAATGTGAACTAAGTTCCTAGGAGTTTAGAGTGTCATAGGAATTTCTATAATTGTTTCAGTAATAAATATTTTAAAATATTTTAATAGAAAAAACTCAATATTAAGATATTATACTAGGGGAGATATGCAGTATATAGATATAATTTGAATATACAAATGTTATGAGGATTATTATAGATACATAAAGTTAATATTTTTTCTCCACAAAACAATTGGCTAAAGAAGAGGAGAAAATCATTTGCATATAAGAATGAATAAATAAAAGTCGACGTGCACGATGATAGCTACTGAAAAATACATTAAATCTCATAAATGTTTCTCCTCCCCTCTTATATAAAAACATAAAGAAATCCAAGTTTTCAGGGCAGGAGAAAAAGAGATATAAATAAAATTTTGCAAACTTGTAAAATCTTCCATGAGAAAATGGAAAATGGAGGCAATACATAGGCTGATACTTTGGGGAATGCACCCCATTTAAATACTTCATTGTTCTTATTAATTGTGCAGGTTAATGGGTTTTACTGTGACATTTCCACACGTGTATATATCATACATTGATCATGTTCACAGTCCCTTCTACTTTCTCTCTTCTTTTTCCTCCCACTGGCTTACCTTTCCAAACCAATAATCCCTCTTCTATTTTCAGATCATCTTTCTTTTGTTTCCACATATGAGAGAAAACGTGATACTTATCTTTCTGTGTCTCATTATGATGTCTCCAGTTCCATCCCTTTTCCTGCAAGACAGGATTTCATTCTTCTTTATGGCTGAACAATACTCCATTGTGCACTTTTTAAAGGAATATCCATACTCTTTTCCCTAATGAGGGTTCCTATTTACATTCCCACCAAAAGTGTATAAGGAAGGGTTTCTTTATTTTTCCATTTCCTTGCCAGCATTTGTTATTTATTTATTAAAATGATAGCCCTTCTGACTTCAGTGAAATGGACTCTGAATATAATTTTGATTTGCATTTCCCTAGTGGATAAAGATGTTGAGCATTCTTTTCATGTATTTATTGGCCATTGATAGTCTTCTTTTGAGAAATGTCTATTCAGGCCATTTGCCCATGTTTTGGACTGGATTGCTTGTTTTGTTTTTGTTGTTAAGTTTTTTGAGTTCTTCATATATTCTTGGTATTAATCCTCTGCCAGATGAATAACTAGTGAAGATTTTCTCCCATTCCATGGGTTGTCTCTTCATTCTGATTGTTTTCTTAGCTGTGCAGTGATTTTTAATTTTATGTAATCCCATTTGTCAATTTTTGGTTTTGTTTCCTGAGCTATGCAGGAAATGATTGCCTGTTCTAATATCTTGAAGTGTTTCCCTGTGGTAGTTTCAAAGTTTCAGGTCTTACATTAGGGTCTTTGATCCATTTTGAGTTGATTTTTTAGTGAATTTTTTAGTGCATTATAGTTATGCATAATAGTGGGCTTCATTTTGACATATTTATGAATGCATATGACATAATTTTCTCCATTTCAATTCTAAGTACTTCTCTTTTCCTTCCTCTCCTCCCTTCTCCTGAACCCCTTTCTCTATTCTATTGGTCTTCCTACTATTTGTTTAAGTTTTTTAATTGGCATAGTACAATTGCACATAAAAGTAGAATTCATTGTGATATATTTATACATTAACATGACATAATTTGCTCAATGTCTTTCTGCATTTTTCTCCCCTTTCCCATCATTCCTCCCTCCTCCAATGATTCTTGTTCTCTACTCCACTGTTCTCCCTTCTGTTTTCATGAAATCCTTCTGTTTAACATTCCTTATTTATCTCTAGCTTCATATATGAGAGAAAATATTTGGCCCTTAACTTTCTGAGTCTGGCATACTTCACTTAGCTCTCCAGTTCTATTCATCTACAAGCAAATGACAATTTTATTTTTCTTTATGACTGAAATTTTATTTTTCTTCATTGTGTATATATGCCACATTTTCCTTATCTGTCTATTGATGGGCACCTAGGCTGGTCACTTAACTTGGTCACTTAATTTTGTGAATTGTGCTCCTATAATCATGGGTATGAATGTATCACTATAGTATGCTGACTTAAATTCTTTTAGATAAATACCAAAGAGAGGAATAGCTGAGTTATATGAGGAATTTCCATGCTGCTTTCCAAAGTTGTTGTACTAGTTTGGAGTCCTACCAACAATGTATAAGTGTTCCATTCCCCCTACATCCTCATCAGCAATTGTTATTTGTTTTCTTGAGGACTGCCATTCTAACTGGAGTGAGATGAAATCTCAGTGTAGTTTTGATTTGCATTTTCTAGATTTCTAAGGATATTGAACTTTTTTTCATAAATTTGTTTAGTTATTTGTATTTTTTTATTAATTTATTTAAATGCATTTCAAGTTATAGAACATATATAGAGCTCAATTTTTCCATTTCTTTGGTTGCCAACCAGATAGAGTCACACCATTTGTGTCTTCATACATGCACCAAGGGTAGTGATGACCATCTCAATCAACCATCATTACTACATCCATTCCCCTTTCCCTCCCCGCATTTCCTCCCTGCCCCATCCAGAGTTCCTCCATTTCTCCTATGTTCCCCATTCCCACCCCACTTATGAATCAGCATCCACTAATCAGAGAGAATATTTGGCATTTGGTTTTTTGGGATTGGCTTACTTCACTTAGCATAATGTTCTCCAATTCCATCCATTTACCTGCAAATGCCATAACTTTATTCTCTTTTATTGCTGAATAATATTCCATTGTGTATATGTACCACAGTTTCTTTATCTATCCATCTATTGAAGGGCATCTGGGTTGCTTCCACAGTTTCGCAATTGTGAATTGTGCTGCTATAAACATTGAGGTGGCTGCGTTACTGTGGTGTGCTGTTTTTAAGTCTTTAGGGTATAGGCCAAGGAGTGGAATAGCTGGATCAAATGGTGCCTCCATTCCAAGTTTTTAAAGAAATCTCCATACTGCTTTCCAGATTGGTTGCACCAGTTTGCAGTCCCACCAGCAATGTTAGAGTGTGCCTTTTTCACCACATTCTCACCAGCACTTATTGTTGCTGGTATTTTAAATAGCTGCCATTCTGACTGGGGTGAAATGAAATCTGAGAGTAGTTTTGATTTGCATTTCTCTGATGGCTAGAGATGTTGAACATTTCTTCATATATTTGTGTATTGATTGTATATCATCTTCTGAGAGGTTTCTACTCAGCTCCTTAGCCCATTTATTGATTGGGTTGTTTGTTTTTTTGGTGTTAAGTTTTTTGAGTTCTTTATATATCCTGGAGATCAGTGCTTTATCTGATGTGCGCGTGGCAAAAATTTGCTCCCAGAATGTAGGCTCTCTGTTCACCTCATTGATAGTTTCTTTTGCTGAGAAGAAGTTTTTTAGTTTAAGTCCATCCCATTTATTGATTCTTGCTTTTATTTCTTGTGCTTTTGGAGTCTTGTTAAGGAATTCAGGGCCTAATCCAACGTAATGATGATTTGGACCTACTTTCTCCTCAATTAGACACAGGGTCTCTGGTCTAATTCCTAGGTCTTTGATCCACTTTGAGTTGAGTTTTGTGCATGGTGAGAGATAGGGGTTTAGTTTCATTTTACTGCATATGGATTTCCAGTTTTCCCAGCACCATTTGTTGAAAAGGCTATCTTTTCTCCAATGTATGTTTTTGGCACCTTT
>PVHX01007354.1:0-20380 GCA_004024805.1 Geosciurus inauris | reverse complement strand
TTCTGTGTCTTTTATTCTGTACCATTGGTCTACATGTCTATTTTGGTGCCAGTACCATGCCATTTTTGTTACTATAGCTTTGTAGTAAAGTTTAAAGTCTGGTATTGTAATACCTCCTGCTTCACTCTTCTTGCTCAGGATTGCTTTGGCTATTCTGGGTCTCTTATTTTTCCAAATGAATTTCATGATTGCCTTTTCTATTTCTGTAAGAAAGGACTTTGGGATTTTAATTGGGATTGCATTGAATCTGTGTAGTGCTTTGGGTAGTATGGCCATTTTAATAATATTGATTCTGCCTATCCAAGAACATGGGAGGTCTTTCCATCTTCTTAGATCTTCAATTTCTTTCTTTAGTGTCTTGTAATTTTCATTGTAGAGGCCTTTCACCACTCTTGTTAGATTGATTCCCAAATATTTTATTTTTTTGGAGGCTATTGTGAATGGAGTAGTTTTTTGAATTTCTTTTTCAGAGGACTCATTGCTGATGTATAGAAATGCATTTGATTTATGGATATTGATTTTATATCCTGCAACTTCGTTGAATTCATTTATCAGTTCTAGAAGTTTTCTGATGGAATTTTTTGGGTCCTCTAAGTATAGAATCATGTCGTCTACAAATAATGATAGTTTGAGTTCTTCTTTTCCTATTTGTATCCCTTTAATTTCTTTCATCTGTCTGATTGCTCTGGCTAGAGTTTCAAGGACTATATTGAATAAGAGTGGTGAGAGAGAGTATCCCTGTCTTGTTCCAGTTTTTAGAGGGAATGCTTCCAATTTGTCTCCATTTAGGATGAGGTTGGCCTTAGACTTAGCATATATTGATTTAACAATGTTAAGGTATATTCCTACTATCCCTAGTTTCTCTAGTGTTTTGAACATGAAAGGGTGCTGTATTTTGTCGAATGCTTTCTCTGCGTCAATTGATAGAATCATGTGATTCTTATCTTTAAGTCTACTGATGTGATGGATTACGTGTGTTGATTTCCGTATGTTGAACCAAACTTGCATCCCTGGAATGAACCCCACTTGATCATGGTGCACTATTTTTTTAATACTCTTTTGTATGTGATTTGCCAAAATTTTATTGAGAATTTTTGCATCTATATTCATCAGGGATATTGGTCTGAACTTTTCCTTTTTTTGACGTGACTCTGTCTAGTTTTGGAATCAAGGTGCTACTAGCCTCATAGAATGAGTTTGGAAGGGTTCCTTCCCTTTCTATTTCATGGATAATTTGAGGAGTGTTGGAGTTAGTTCTTCTTTGTAGGTCTTGTAGAACTTGGCTGAGAATCCATCTGGTCCGGGGCTTTTCTTGGTTGGAAGGCTCTTGATGGCCTCTTCTATTTCCTTGCATGTAATTGATCTGTTTAAGCCATGTATGTCCTCCTGGTTCAGTTTGGGTAGGTCATATGTTTCTAGGAATTTGTCTGTGTCTTCAGGGTTTTCTATTTTACTGGAATATAAGTTTTCAAAATAGTTTCTGATTATCCTCTGTATTTCAGCAGGGTCTGTCATGATATTTCCTTTTTCATCACAAATTTTGATAATTTGGGTTTTCTCTCTCCTTCTTTTTGTTAGGGTGGCTAAGGGTTTGTCAATTTTGTTTATTTTTTCAAAGAACCAGTTTTTTGTTTTATCAATTTTTTGAATTGTTTCTTGTGTTTCAATTTCATTGATTTCAGCCCTGATTCTAATTATTTCCTGTATTCTACTTTTTTTGGTGTTACTTTGTTCTTCTTTTTCTAGGGCTTTGAGTTGTAGTGTCAAGTCATTGATTTTTTGACTTTTACATCTTTGAATATATGAGCTTAATGCAATGAACTTTCCTCTTAGCACTGCCTTCATAGTGTCCCAGAGATTTTGGTATGTTGTATCAGAGTTCTCATTTACCTCCAATAATTTTTTTTTATCTCTTCTCTGATGTCTTCTGTTACCCATGTATTGTTTAATAGCAAATTATTGAGTCTCCAGGTGTTGTAGTGGCTTTTTTTTAAACTATCATTAATTTCTAGTTTCAGTCCCTTATGGTCAGATAGAATGCAGGGTAGTATCTCTATTTTTTTGTATTTATTAAGACTTGCTTTGTGGCATAGCATATGATCTATTTTGGAGAAGAATCCATGTGCTGCTGAGAAAAACATGTATTTGCTTGTTGAAGGATGGAATATTCTATATATATCTGTTAAGTCTAGACCATTGATTGTTCTGTTAAGTCTTGTAGATTCTTTGTTTAGTTTTTGTTTGGACTATCTATACAGTGGTGAGAGAGTTGTGTTAAAGTCACCCAATACTATTGTGTTGGGATCTATTTGGTTCTTGAATTCAAGAAAGGTTTGTTTGACGAACATGGCTGCCCCATTGTTTGGGGCATAGATATTTAAGATTGTTATGTCTTGTTGATGTATGATTCCCTTAAGCAGTATGAAATGACCTTCTTTATCCCTTTTCACTAATTTTGGTTTGAAATCTGCTTTATCTGAAATGAGGATGGAAACTCCTGCTTGTTTACGCAGTCCATGTGAGGGATAAATTTTTTTCCATCCTTTCACCTTCAATCTGTGAGTATCACTTTCCTTGAGATGAGTCTCTTGGAGGCAGCATATTGTTGGGTCTTTTTTTAAAATCCAATCTGCCAGTCTGTGTCTTTTAATTGCTGAGTTTAGGCCATTGACATTCAATGTTATTATGGAGACATGGTTTGTATTTCCAGACATTTTGGTTTCTTCTTAGTTTTTAACTTGACTTGGTTTCTCCTTTGATTGGCCTTTAGTGTAGCTCCTCCTTCTGTAGGTTTTCATTGTTGTTTTTCATTTCTTCCTCATGGAATATTTTACCAAGAATGTTCTGTAGTGCCGGCTTTCTTGCTGTAAATTCTTTTAATTTTTATTTATCTTGAAAGGTTTTTATTTCGTCATCAAGTCTAAAACTTAATTTTGCTGGATATAAGATTCTTGATTGGCATCCGCTGTCTTTTAGCTCTTGCTATATGCTTTGCCATGATCTTCTTGCTCTCAGGGTCTGGGTTGAGAAGTCTGCAGTAATTGTAATTGGCTTCCCCCTGTATGTAATCTGATTCCTTTCTCTTGTGGCTTTTAAGATTCTCTTCTTATTCTGAATGTTAGGCATTTTCATTATGATGTGCCTTTGTGTGGGTCTGTTGTGATTTTGCACATTTGGTGTCCTGTAAGCCTCTTGAATTTGATTATCCAATTCATTCTTCATATTTGGAAAGTTTTCTGATATTATTTCATTGAATAGATTGTTCATTCTTTGGTTGGGAATTCTATGCCTTCCTCTATCCCAATAATTCTCAAGTTTGATCTTTTAATGTTATCCCATAGTTCTTGGATATTCTGCTCATGGTTTCTTACCGTCTTCACTGTGTGGTCAACTCTGTTTTCAATGTTAAATATTTTGTCTTCAGTATCTGAGGTTCTGTATTCCAAGTGGTCTAATCTGTTGGTGATGCTTTCTATTGAGTTTTTAATTTGATTTATTGTTTCTTTCATTTCAAGGATTTCTGTTTCGTTCCTTTCCAGGGTCTCTATCTCCTTATTGAAGTGATCTTTTACTTCCTGTATTTGCCTATGTATCTCTTTATCAAAATGATCTTTTGCTGACTGGGCTTGCTCTCTTATATCAGTCTTTAAGTCACAGAACATTTTAATTATGTACATCATGAACTCCTGTTCTGTCATTTCTTCTGCTGTACTGACCATGGATTCTAATAGTGTAGTATCTTGGTTTGTTAGAGGCACTTTCTTCCCTCTTTTTTTTTTGTTATGTTTGTGTGTCTTTCCTTCTATCTCTGTTGATCCAAGGTGTTACAGTTTTTACTCCTATTATATTTTCCCTGCAGGGTTTCAATACCTCTCCTTTGAAGGGGGGACCAATATTGGTTGATCTCAATACAAACAATATATAGTTTCAAACCAAGTAGCTCCTAAAAGCTCCCAAATACATTTACAGTTTAGTCACAATATACAACAATTACGAGTTCCTTTAACATCTATTATGTAAACAATAGGTTTGCACAAGGGTCTATATTTTCTGTTGGTAGGCTAGGGAAACTTGAGGATGGAGTATAGGATAGAATATTGGGGTAGTAGGAAGTGAGGATATGGTTATTAGATCTTAGAAAGCATGAAAAAGGAATCCAAGAGAAGTTGGCTATTACTAGAAAGAGCAACAGAGAGTTGGGGAAGACCAGTAAGGAGGAAGAAAAGAGAGTACAGCTAGTGAGGAGACATGGGAGCAAGAAAAATAAAACATATGCAAGTGGGAGTTACAAGACTATATAAAACCACTCTAGTTTACAGTTCAGAAATCCCAGTCTACTATATCCTGCTGTATAACAGATACTTGGTTTCACAACTGTTGGGGATTAGAGGGTAGGAAAAGAGCGAGAGAGAAAAGAGGAAAGGAAAGAGAAAGAAAGAAAAGAAGAAAAGAGCAGAGAAATAAGACAAAAAGTTTAAACAAGAGGAATCTTAGGAGAAAAAGATAAAGGATAAAATAAAATATAAGAATAAAAAAAAGTCTCAATGTAAATAAACAGGTATGCTTCTGTTCACCTCCAGTAGGTGGCGTAGTCCATTGCTTACTGGACTTTCCCTACTGGGTGGAGGATGTCCTGGGTGTGGGTCTTACCAGGAAGCCTACTGCTGCAGCAGTAGGTTGAAGGTCTGGGCCGCTGGTGAAGACGCTGTTTCACAGTGTGCTGTGTTGAAGTCAAAGTTTGTCCCGAGATGCTGTCTGGCGTTCCCTGGTGCAGGACGTTCTGCTGTGATGGAGATCCACAAAGAACAGTAGCCCGGGGTCCCACGCGGGAGACATTTGCCCACAGGAGCAACTGCTAGGGGTCCTGCATGGTTGGGTGGACGCTGGAGCCAGGAACTCCGTGTAGAAGCAGGTCCTGCCCACCTGGGGTGAATTCTGGGCTTGAGCCCTGGGCTGGGGCTCCGCGCCACGCTGTGTTGCGCTGTGTTCTGCCAATCGCTGCTGAAGTCACGCTGTTTGTGGCAATCGCTGCTGCCTGGTGGCCCTGTGTGCACACACGTGGGTGAAATTCCTGTGGGGGATGATAAGCCGTAGGATGATGTCAAGAAACTGGCTGGGAGCCAGTATTTCCACTACTTCAAGCTTAAGTCCCAGAGAGACTAGTACGGAGGATTCTGTCTAGGCCGCCATCTTGGAATTGAATCCTGTATTTCTTCTTTTGAGAAATGTCAATTTCATTTATTTGCCAATTTATTGATTATGTATGTTATTAGGTTTTATGGTGCTAATTTTTTTTTGAGTTCTTTATTAATCCTCTGTCAGAAGAGTAGCTAGCAAAGATTTTCTCCCATTCTGTAGGCTCTCTACTCCTACTGTTTCTTTTGCCATGTGGAGGCTTTTTTAATGTGATGCCATTCTATTTACTGATTTATTAAAGAAGCTAGTGCATGCTCCACTATGTTGGAGTGTTAACCCTATGTTTTCTTCAAGCAGTTGTAGTGTTTCTGGTCTAATTCCTAGGTCCTTGGTCCACTGTGGGTTGTTTTTGTGCAGGACAAGAGAAAGAAGTCTAGTTTCAAATTTCTAATGTGGAGATCTAGTTTCCCAAAACCATTTGTTGAAGAGACTATCCTTTCTCCAATGGTTTTTTTTTTTAAATCTTTGTTGAAAACAATTGGCTTAAGATATATAGATATATAGATATATAAGATCTATTCTATTCCATTGGTCTTGTCTATTTTTATGCCAATACCATGCTGGTTTTATTCCTATAGCTCTGTAATATGTTTAGAAATCAGGTATATAGCAGCCTCCAGCATTGCTCTTTTGCTTTGATTATTAGTGCTTCCAAGTGAAGGATTTTTTTCTAGCTCTGTGAAGAATGTTATTGGTATTTTGATGGGGATTACACTGAATCTTAGTTCAATTTTGGTAATATGGATATTTTCACAACATTGATTCTCCTAATCCATGAAAATGGGAGGTCTTTTCACATTCTACTGTCTTCTTCAATTTTTTTTCAGTATTTTGTATTTGTAATTATGGAGGTCTTCAGATCTTTAGGTTCATTCCTAGGTTGTGTGTGTGTGTGTGTGTATGTGTGTGTGTGTATCGTGAGGGATTTCTTTCTTGGTGAGTTTATTCTTGGCATATAGAAGTATTATTGATTTTTGTATATTGTTTTTGTATCTTACTACTTTTCTCAATTTGTTTATAAGAACCAAGAAAGCTGGTGGCATCTTTTAGATTTTCTACATTTAGAATCACATTGTTGGCAAACCAGGACAGTTTGACTTCCTCTTTTCCTGTGTATGCGGTTTTTCTTTTTCTCTTTCCTAATTTCTCTCACTGCATTTTCTAGTACTATATTGAGTAAGAGTGGTGAATGTGGACATCCTTGTCTGGATCTTAGAAGATATGCTTTTAATTTGAGCCAATTTTAGTATTATGTTGTCATATGTAGCCTTTATTATGTTAAGGTGTGATCCTTCTCTATCTAATTTATTTAGGGCTTTTGTCATGAATGGAAGTTGAATTTTATCAAAGTTTTTTTCTGTATCTGTTCAGATGATCAGTGATTGTTTTCCCCCAGTACTAGGGACTGAACCCATGCATACTAGGCAGGTGCTCTACCACTGAGTTACATCTCCAATCTTTTTACTTTATTTTGAGATGGGGGTTTCAGTAAGTTTCCCAGGTTAGCCTGGAACTTGCAATCATCCTGCCTTAGTGTTCTGAGTAACTGAGATTACAAGTATGTGACACCATATAAGTCTTCAAGAACATTTACATCTATGTTCATCAGGGATGTTGATCTATAGTTTTCTTCTTTTATTGTGTTGTTATCCAGTTTTTGTATCAGTGTAATACTGGATTTATAGAATTAGTTTGGAAGTTTTCCTTCACTTTCAAGTTTAGGCACTAGTGTGAGAAGCATTCTGCTAGTTCTTCTTTAAAAGTTGGTAAAATTCAGCAGTGAATCCATCTTGGTCCTGGACTTGTCCTTGTTGGGAGATTGTTCATTATTGTTTCAATTTCATTACTTGTTATTTATCTATCTATTTAGATTTTTTAAGTCTTCCTGGTTTAATCTTGGAAGTCATAAGTACACAGAAATTTGTCCATTTCTTTTAGACTCTACAACTTATTGCATATTGTTTTTTCAAAATTTTCCCTAATGATCCACTGAGTTTTCGTGTTATCTTTTGTAATGTCTCCCTTTTAATCTCTGATTTTATTTGGGTCTTCTATTTCTTTTGGTTAGTTTAGTTAAAGTTTTTCCAATTTTGTTTATTTTTTCAAAGAACCAACTTGTTCCATTGATGCTTTTTATTGTTTTTTAAGTCTTTGTTCATTTATTTCTGCTGATCTTTATTATTTCTTTCCTTCTACTAGTTTTGAGTTTGGTTTGTTCTTGTTTTTTAAGATCTTAAGCTTCATCACTATGTTATTTATTTGTGATCTCTCTTTTTACCACATAAATACTTTTAAGAGAAAAATATATTTTGTATCCATATGTGTTTAGTAAATGATTCATCAAATTAAAAATTGGAAACAAAATTTAAAGAATTGTATTAACGAATTTCAGCTTCTGATAAATGTGGCACAAAAAAACAAATTTAAATGAAAATGAACACAAATAAAATAACTACATACATTGCAACTACATACAACTTTATCTATAAATATTAAAACAAATGGCATAAATAGCTAATATCTTAAAAAATTAAGGTGTCGGTTAAAATGTTCTTTAAATGAAAACATACTTAAAAGTACTATGGAAGTACATATTTTTAAAAATCTTTATTAATATTTGCAAATTTAATTTCCTTTCAAATAAAATGTGACTATCAATTATTTTTAAGGGCAAAATGTCAAGATATGACATAAAAGTTGATGTTCTGTTTAATAAAAGTCTAAGAGACTTGGAGAGGTAAATGTATACTTTTTAAAAACCCCAGAAAATCTATTGCAGATGTTTCCTGTAAGGTCTGAATTAAATCAGTCTATTGTTCCTTCTGCAGTTGTGTTGGTTAATTGTTCTCTTCCCTTTTCTTCCCCTTTAGTTTTGACATTATTAGGCAGTTGTTAAGTTTTTAGTTCTAATATTTATCATGCCATAAAATATTACTTCAAAGTGCAGGAACATCTCATCAATTTTTAGCTCTTTAAATTGAAATTTGTGATAATTTAGGTAAGATGCATTTTAATTATCTACATATTGCTTCATACTGACTTATTAGATCAGGCAAACTGTCCTTTGATAAAATTTTTCAGGGACAACAGATAGATCCTGAAGTCAACTCTTGGATTTCCCTTACCTCTTGCCTGTTCATGTGAACTACCACTGCCAGAAACTTACCTTTTTAATTTAAGGTTCTGTTATCAATTAACAGAGAACTTTCCCTAGGGAAGAATTCTGTCTACCAGAGGTCACCCTCTGGATATTGCCCAAAAAAATTGTACTTCCTTCCATCCACACATTGTTTAATTGTGTCCCTATCCCATCCAAGAACTTGAAAGTCTTTAACATAGCATATGCTTTTCAGTTCAGCCCAACCCTCAGTGCCCTTACACCTGGCTACTTCAAACACTTGAGTTCATTGCCTTTCTATTTTTAAACATACTCTCATGAGACCATTCCAAACATTCCACATGTTTTGTTCTTTAGTGATCTCTGGAATAGTATTTCCTACCAGAAGTGCTCAAGGTCACATATTTTCTGCTGTTCCACTTATGTTTATGAACATTTCATGGGCACAGTCTGATTCCTTAATTAGACTTAATAACTCCTAGAGGGCAGAAATAGGTCTTAAACCATTTCCCACAATGCCTGATAGAATGTCAAGGTGCTCCATGACTATTAAATGACTGGCTAATGTATCACTGAAGTTAAGTAAAGATCTCGATATCAGATGGAATGATACTATACATATTGTACTTCGAAATTCATGGAGTGTAGGGATCATACTGCTTGATCTTTTTAATCCTTTCTGGACAAAAATGGAGCAGTGACCGGAACAGAGAACCAACACCCTGGGTTTTGAGAAGAGAGACAAACAGTACAGGGGAGTATACATGTGCTTATCCAAATATGTTTCAAATTAGTGCTTTGATCTTGCCATTGAGTTTTATGACCAAAATGTCTAATTACTGGTATGTTATGAGAGGCAGTACAATTAAGAAAGCAGGTATCACTGCTGCTCCAAAATATCATGGCTCTATTCCTTCTAAGGAGGATTGCACTCCTCTGTACCTATGAAGGTAGAGTTGGCCATGGAACTATATGAGATGTGGAATGAATCACTTTTAGAGCAAAACCTTTAATTGCCAGTTCAAGAAATATCATCCTTCTTCCTCAAAATGGCTGTCTTATTAGCACATGTTGCTGTGAAAATGACATAAAATACAATGGAAAGTATTTTGTCAACCCGTGGGGAACTGTCTTGTAAGGCTGCTTGAATCTGCAATGGATTTTGAGAAAGCAAGAAGTAATCTTTCATTCTGTGAAGCCACTGTAGTTCTGGGCTTCTTTACTGCAGTGTAACCTTGACTATCCTAACAACTATTAGTATTGGGGCCAGACAGATTTGAAGACTTCTTACTGAGTGATTTAACAATGTAGTTATCAAGCGTCCAGAACCAGATTACTTGGGTGCATATCCAAACAACATTGCTACTTGGGCAAGTTGCTTAACTTCTCTGTTCTTCAGTTTCCTTGGGAGTCAAATGAGATAATGGTACCTACTTCATACTGTTGTTGTATGGATAGTGAGTTATTTTGTGCAAGGCAACAATGCCTATCACAGTACTTTTTAAAATTAGTTATTATTAATATTATTATTGCTAGTTAGAAAGTTTCCAAAGTTGATACCTAAACTTAGCATATTAGGTTTTTTTGTTTTTAACTTCCAAATCTACTCTTCTTTTGTTCCCTATCTTAATGGCATTGCAATACTTCAATTAACTGTGATAAAAAACGTAAAATCTTGTTATCATGCTCCATCACGACACATATTTAGCTGGTTGCTATATGCTGACAGTTTTACTTTGGTGATATAAATAAACTAATACAACTATTTATAATAACTCAAATATGGTCCCTCTTCTCATTTTCATTGCCACTGTGATAATTTGTTACCCTTTTCTGGAGAAACATTATTTGTCACCCTGTGACCAATGTTTGGGAGGCAGAATGATATTAGAAAGAGGACATATTTTTGTCATGCAAACTGCACTTGAACTCTGGATCTATCTCTTGCCAGCTATGGGATTTGGGGAAAGTTATTTATTTTCCCCTTTTTTTGTTCATGTATGGAAGAGGATACCAATATTTGCTTTTATGACTATTGAGGATTATGTAAGATCATTATAGTGGAGTACTCATCATGCAGTAGCCAATCAATCATTCTTAATTTGATTCCTTTTCCTTCATGAAATTTGGCCCAAATTATTGCCAATAGTATTTTCCAAAAGCTTAGGCAAAGCTGAATTTCTGTCCTCCTCTAGAAAAAGATTATAAAAATAGCTTCCCCATTCCGTCTCATGCTGTTATTTGAAAGTGCTCCTAAGCTTCTGTCCACATTTTTTCCTTCAGTGAGGAATGATCTAACTCCCTCTCTCCATCAAAACGTCCTTTTAAGTCCAGAACTAGTACCATACCCTCTGAGTTGCAAGATTTCCTTTGCTCTTGTGTTCAGTACATTATTGCCTCAAAATTGCTGTACTATAAACCACACTAAAACTCAATGACTTAAAATCTATAAATCTTACAAAAAATCTACAATCTTACAAATCGAAAATCTTACTAATCTATAGGTTGACTGAAGTAGATTGGGCTCAGTAGAGGTGACTCAAGTTTTTCTCTGCTTTGCTCTTCTTTCCTCATAGTGAAGCCAAGCATTAAGGATTTGTTCTTTCACTACTGAGTTTTGCAAGCAACAAAAGGGCCATGGAGCAGCTATCATCTCTAACCTGTCCATTATATAATATGTCAGGAACTGCGTATGGGCAAATTAATCAGTGACAAGAATAGTCTGAAGAAATAATGATCTTTGTTCTTGAGAACAGCAAAACCGAAAAGCATTTCCTGTCTAGGTGATTAGCATCATACGGACGTTGCCTGGTCCACCCACTGTGAGAAGCACCCACCAGTTTGGGGACACCCATTTAACTGCCTATATAAACTATTGCTAAATCAGCTTCCTAACAAGATAGACTTTGGAAAATAATTCTTCATCTTCTCATTCAGCTGGCTTTTTAAATAAAGTCACCTTCCTTGCTGCAATGCTTGCCTCTGACATTATGTGGCCTGTTGTGTAGTGAGCAGCCAGAATGGGACCCAGTAACACTAGGACAAGCAGGATAGTCTAGACATGTTCTTGTGGCAATGGCAAAGATGTGAGAGCTAAAGCATAAATATGCAGGTTTCTTGGGACCTGGATGTAGAGCTGGCACTCCATCAGTTCTGTCTTATGCTATTGGTTAAAGCAAATCATATTGCCAAACCCAAAGTCAAACTGTAGGGAAGTATGCCCCTGCCCCAATAGGAGGTCACTGCAGAGCTGCCTGGCAAATGGTTGCTCTTATAGGAACAGATGAATAATTGAGACTAAAAAAGCAATTCATTCCTTGTAATGAATGGGTCTCTGGAGTCTTAGAAGTTTACTTTTATCTCTATTGTAGGTGTTAATTAGCTGTACATTTTATGGCTTCTTTGTTTACATGTTGGTTACTTTTCTTTAGACTATGCTAAATGTTCATGTCCTTCCCTCTCCCAGCCCTGGAAATCCTTGTGCTAAAATCCTGATCCCCATAGATATGGTATTAGCAGGTGGGCCCTTTGCAAGTGATTCAGTCATGGGGTTGTATTCCTCATGAATGGGATTAGTGACATTATAAACACCCTGAAAGAGACCCTCTCACACTTTCCACTATGTGAAGAGAGCTGGAAGGTGTCACCTATGAACCAGAAAGTAGCTCTCACCAGACACTGAATCTGCTAACACCTTGACTTTGGGCTTCCCAGTCTCTAGACTTGTGAGAAATTTCTGTAGTTTATAAGGCACCCAGTTCATGATATTTTGCTATAGCTGCCTGAATGGACTAAGAGTCTATATAAACTTGTGGGAATCAGGGAAGTGTTTTGGAGTAAACTAAAATGAGAGATGTGTTTTAGCATTTTGTAAAAGAACTTTTTGAAATGTTTTTTTCAAGGAAATTCATAAATTGCTCCTATATAGAGGGCAAAGGATTTTTCTTACAGTCACTAAATTATATATGAATCAGTGCTCACAGAAATTAACCAATGGAGAAAGGAAAAATTTTGCAAAGAAGGTAATTTGCAAGCATTTGTGAAATATTTCAGTAAGGCTAGTGGAAGAGAAAGGAGTATTTGTAAGATATGTGAGAATACACATATTGGAGTTTTAGAAAAGGGCATAATAATTTTTATGGGTAAATAATAAATGCTTTATATGATTATATCTTGCCAAAGATCATTGAAAAAGTATTTATTACTGTTCACTGATGATCAACTATTAAACGGGAGATAGGAAAATGTTGATTTTCTATCATTGCGTCAGCATTTATTAACTGTAATATTTGTAAAAAAACAAAAGTACTTTATATCTTTTATTCACCACTCTTTGACTATTCGAGTATCTCTATGGACTAATGGAATCCTTTTTTATTCAGTGTATCATAATCAATAAGGTCATTATTCCTTGTTTTGTAAAAAGAGTTCTCTGCTTGGCCAGCAAGATACCCTTTAAGCTCAATCTTATGTTCTTTTGACATATTCCCACCAATCTAAGAGGACTTCCTTGCTTTTGAGCCAAACAAGGTGTTCCAGGTTCAACTCTGCAGTGGCTTTGGGATCTGCCACTTCTCCAAAGAGCTGTAGTTTCTTTGTGTGGAAATGGTATTTAGAAACTAGGATCTGGGTGCTAGGGGGTGCTCATTGTTATTACTATGCCATTGCTGCTTTCTTTTCAATACTCTGTTCTCAAGTTATAAGGAAACAGGAATATGAAGCATTGTCTCAAGTTATCATCCAACAGACCACTTATTGATTACAAAAAAAGGAAAAAAAAATACTTTCCAATTCAGAAATCTGGGAGACACTTCAAAGCAATGGTCAAAATTAGCATCATCAATCATGGGACAAACTGGCATTACACGACCCAAGATAGGATACACCAGAAAGTCTGCAATATCACCTTGCTGAAAATGTTTATCCTTAATCTATTCATGAAGGAAAAAAATAAGACAAATTCAGAATGTGAAATATTCTACAAGACAACTGGCCCAAACTATTCAAAATGTAAATGTCCTGAAAAGACAAAGTAAGATGGGAGGAATTATTCTGGATTAAAGGAGATTTAAAGAAACAAGATAACCAAATACATGATAAAGGACACTTATGAGACCATTTTAAACTCTCGATATTGATTTAAGTATAATTATGATTTGTGAGTATTACTGGACATTGTCAGGAAGTGTGCCTATGTGTGGTTCATTAGTTTTTTTGTTGTTGTTTCGCTGAAAGAGAGGCAAACTAGTGGGATGTCAATAGATGATGAATTAACTAAGAAATTAAAAAATAACAATATAAGTGTGCATTTTGAATTGTGACGGGAAATACCAAAAGTTTCAGTGAAAGATATGAAAAGAGTATCCTTAAGAGAGAGAAAAATGGTGCAGTGAAGAAATCAGAGGCCTGCTATTAAACTACTTGATTATCTTAAACTCTGCTTACACAATTTTGAAGAAACTAAAAGTTGAATACAAAGATCAAATAAACCTTAATTTAAAAGCAATAATAAAAACATAGGTATATTTAATGAAGAGATACAGAAAGGAGCCAAACTGGACCAGGCTGTAAAGGACCCAGCATGTCAAGAGAAAGGTTGAACTAAATTCCTTGAGTAGGGAACCTGTTGAGAAGTTCAAGTAGGGTCATCATAATACAGTTATTACAGAGGCATAAAAATCCTTCTTTAAATATTTACTGACCTCATTCTTCAGGCCCTCTTACAAGTCATTCATTTATTCATTCAGACATAGCTCAGGGTGTTGGGAATGTAGCAGTGAACAGAACAGACCAGGCTTCTTCCTGGTGGAGCTTACACCACACACCTCTCAGGGTACCAGGCCTGGCTGGGATTTGTTGTGTAGATTGGGGACACAAGAGAATTGACCAATCACTGTCTCAGGTGGGTGCCTCAGATGCTACCAAAGCACTAGCTCAATTCATGCAATTTTGCATTTATTTTGTGGGACTCCTTTCTTCACATATGAATATCCTATCCATTGGCACTCTGTTCCCTCAACAGCTCATCAAGGTCTCTGTGTGGGCCTTTCTTTCTCCCAATTCAGTCAGGAGACACCTAAACTGCTTTTTCTGTTCTCTTAGCTGTCAACTGGGAATGCTGGTGGCAGGGTGATAGAGTGGAAGGGCCATGTATCTTTTCTGAAAGTTGGCAGAAGTCAGTATGAGTAACAGCTACTCTAGAAGATGAAAGGACTCCCTGAAGAGGGTATGAAAAAGATAGTGTCTCCCAGCAACTGTTCCTGGAGTGAAGACTCCCATGGAAGGAGACAGATATTAAATGGAAAAAGAACCTTGAGGACACTGATTCAAGGCTGTGAAAGAAACACCTTAAAAAATTTGGAGAAGGGAATGAAATGACAAGAAAGAAGAGAATCAGTGAGAGAGAGAGATATAAAACACATCTCCATTTTGTTTTATCATTGGCATCATTATCTGACTGCCTCTGATAATGAGATGCTTCAAAATGCCTTTAGATAGAGATGGAAAAAAAAGATACATTTCTTAAGAAACCTGAGTAATCTAATGGTAAAACCCTGGAAGAATGTGTCTTCCCTATATAGTAGTTGTGAGATCAGAGACATTTTTGTTTCACAAAGTGGTATAATGATGGAGAAAGAAGGGGCTGGGGAGGGAGAGAGAAAGCCCTATTCAGATAGATAAAATTAAGATTATAAAGGACGGGGCTGGGTGGTGGCTCAGTGGCGGAACGCTTGCCCCTCGTGTGTGAGGCACTGGGTTCAATCCTCAGCACCACATATAAATACATAAAATAAAATAAAGGTCCCTAAACAATTTTAAAATGCTTTTTTTAAAAAAAAGATTATAAAGGACTTCTTGAAAAAAGGAAGAACAGCTGGATCAAATACAGTCTTGTATATTTGCTGTTAGAGGGAGAAAAAAAACAAATAACAGTGCCAACTCTAACTGTGCTTAATAGTTGGTTATTTCCATTCAGGGTATGTTCCTGCAAATGCTTCCCTTTCTTACTAAAGAGAAGACTTACTACCACATTGCATCTTGTATCTCCTCCTTTATAGAGTCAATCATTCTTTTTCAGACACATTTTATTTATTCCTCCCTTCTTTCTCTTCTTATCTTCTCCCTTTTATATAATTTCCAGAAGGAAAGGGCATATTTAGGGAAACATTTTTAAAAGCTTCCCTGAGTACATAATGTATATATCTAGAAGTGTATTGTTGCAGTGTACACAACAGGCTTAATAAACTGCACAGGATAATAAATAGTTTTCTCATCATTGGAGGACAAGCAGGTCTTCAGACAAGAGGATGAAAGTTGTTTAATTTTCCCTTTGAAAAAAGACTGCCCGAGTTGCATAATTAATACTATTATGATAAGAACAAAATACATATTCTTTTAATCGAGTAATGACGGGATATGCAGGATCTTAGTATGCTTGTGAGAAGTATTAAAACTGAATGCTCAGCCTATGTTTCCTGTACACTCCAGAAATTGCAAGCAAAAGAGGATGGATTGGATTTGGTAGAAGGCATTAATATGCACCTTGTCAACTGAGCCTTTAACGAATTATTTTTTCAAAGATAAATATCATCAGAACTTTTTTCTAGCAACCAGAAGCCTTATTTACATTAAGTTATGAGCTAAGACGGACTGAAGCTAATGTAGCTTAAGATTCACAGGCCTTACTCAGGGTCACTTCTAAGTCCATGAGCAAGGCCCTAACAATGCATCCAAATGTTTTAGTATGATTTGGACAAGTAGTGTATTTTAATTGCAATTATTTACAATTTCTGTCTCTTTCCACCCCAATTTCCCTTTCAGATTATCCCTTCAACTGGGTGTCCTTGGGGTAGCAGTGAGTATTTTTGAGATGGAGCTGAATTCAAAAGGAAGTTGAATTGGTAATATTTTAATTTGGATTTACTTACATAAATTTATGAGGCTTGCAGTCAGTTTCTTACACAGTGAAGCTATTGTTGCTATCTTGAAGAAGGTTCCAGGTGTGACATGAAGTTCACACAAGACATGTGCTCTATGGGTCATCCTCTTATTCTCGTTGGAGAAAAACCTGTCCCTCTCTTGCCTGAAGTTGTTGACCACCCTCATATTTTGTAACATTTTTTTTTCTTTCAGATTTGTTTTACAAATGGAGTAAATAAATATGACAATTTAGAATTTTCTTGAAAGATGCTAAGTATAATGTTTCCCGTTAGAAAACTGCTTAAGCCATGTAATGCGGGGCCATCAACATTAAGTTTCTGAAAGTTTTCATAGGCTGGGAAGAGAAATCCAGTTGCAGAGATGAAGAGAAAATTTTATTCAAAGAGTTCATAAAGCTTGATTTTCTACTTAACTGCAATTTGGAAAGACACTTGGGGACATTTTAATGAAACAAGTGAGAAATTACATACTGTTGCCTAGGACATATTGGAAGAGTTCTTTCTTTTATTATCTACATTTATTTATTAAAGAATTGAGAGAAAAGGCAGATGAAAATTAATATAATATGAAATAAAAGAGATAAAGATGAGCACTGACATCAATAGAAATTAATCTGACATCAAGGAGCAAATTGCAGCATTTTTCCAAAATCATACCAAAACTTCTTTAAGAAGAAAAGAGAAATTTTGAATAGTAGTAATGAGCAGTCTCCTGAATTGTTTGATGATCCAATTAATGAAGAGGAGTGAATCATATGAACACAGAAAAAAGAACTAAATTTCTGGCTGATTTGAGATGAAATACTGACATTGATGAAGATAATGCCAAATTTATAATACATTAGAAACTAGTTAATGAGTGTCATTAATTCAAGGGATATTTAATGTTAGTCACAGTACAAGAAAACTTGAAATTCTTATAACCTTATAGCTAATAAATAAAAGAAATTTGATAAAGATTTCCCTATATTTGAAAACAATCCAAAAAATGTACATTACACTACTACCACTAAGTAAGACATTATTCTAAGTTATCTAAAATGAAAAATAATTGTCAAACAAGGATGTTGATGAATGGGTGGGATTTGGGGGGAGGGATTCTTTCTGTTACCTTCATAGAAAATGATGCTTTCAATCATAATGTGAAGAGGTGCTCAAAGATATGAAGTTTAAAAAGAAAAAATGTATTGCAAAAACTAATGAAAAATTAAAAATAACAAGTGTTACAGAATCGTTAGACAGTTAACTAGTAAAAATTATTATTTAATATTTTATTTTGTGACATTTATGAATAGTAAATAATTTTAAATGTGATTTATTTTCATTTTAAGTAAATACTCATGTTCAAACCAAATTTTATTCTTTCTCTTAAGGATGTATGCCAAATTGTATAAGCTTCAGACCCTACGCTTTGCTAACAGTGTTTGATCTGAACAATGTTACAAAATAAATATACTTGGGGTGGGGCAAGGAATGGGCTTTACACCTGCAGATTGGACTGGGGACAAATGTTTGCATCTCCTAGGATCTTCTCTTTGGGTCAAGTGAGCTGGCAGAATACCTCCACTTGTGTCATTAGCAGCCTTGGGCAAGAGCTTTTACTCAATACACAATGCTATGAAATATAACCCAATATTTTGTCTTATTAGAACATTGCTTTCTGTGCTGCCTGACTAGGAGTTAGGAAATATATTACTTGTAATGTCAAGAAATGTTGCTTCAAACTGCTTGAATCTGGATGGTCCTTGAAATAGTTTAATTGAAAGGTTTATGGTTCATGAGAAGTGCAAAAGAGAGTGACAGAGGGTCTGAGAAATAAGAAGAGTCTTGTTCTCATTGAATGGGCAATAGGCAAGGCACACCGTGGAGAAGGAATATCACTTTCCATTTCACAAGCTGCATAGTCCCTAGAATTAGTATTCCAGAGTCAGAAAAACTGCTTGGGAAAGTAGTTTCATTCATCAGAAAAACTTTAATATTGATTGGACCCCTCCTTTAAGGAGCTAAGCTATTTGTTGGGAAGAAAGGAAATATACATAAGGATACAATTTTAAGTTGAACCTTATGAAATTGTGTTTTTATTATTGGCTAATAATGATAATCTCATGTGATTGTCAATTTCATATGATTGAATTATCAATAGTTTCATAGATAACTATGGAGGTATTACTTTTCCTTTTGGTGAGCCAGTTTTTCATTATGCAGGACCAAATGTCAATGTGGTATGGTTAGTACCTCTGATACCTGGATATTACTTGCAAAAAGTATGACCCAGTCATGTGATAACTTATCAAAGTCTTCCATACATTTTCCCATGCAGGTAGTGAGAGATGGAGGGTAATAGTGAGGAACCATCTCGCATTTTAAAATCTTGGAAATTGTTACAGAAATCAATTCAGGCTTGGTTGACTAAAAAAATATCCCCAGAGGTGTGGAACTTAAGCTAGAACCCAAAGGGGAGGGTACATAAAACTGGGTAGAGGGAATGTGAGAGTTCAATCTTCTCTCTACATTTGCAAAAATGAACAGACGGGAATGGAATTGCTGGGTTCAGGTAGGAAGGAACAGAAAATGGAAAAGAAGGGTGTACAATTTCAGTGAAGGGGGTTGAGGATAGGAAGGGGAAGGTGAGCTATGGAAGTGAAAGAATAAACTATAGGAATTTAGAGTAAAGGTGCTTGAGCGAGTTTGGATCTTATTCTGAAGGTAATAGCCATTTCTGAAAGACACAGAGTATTTTAGGAAAGACTCTTGCTTTCTGTATCTTGTGTACTCCTCCTTCAATCGGTGTTCTAATAACTGAAATCTGCACATAGAGAGGCTGGGACTTGCTGTTGTGTACGGAGAAGCACAGTCACTGTGGAGTAGTTGTGCAGTTCTCCAAATAAGTGGAAGATCAGCCTTGCTAGTCTTAGAAAAATAGCAATACTGTTCCTGAGGAAGAATAAGTTGCATATGAACAAACTGTATTGATAATGCTTATGTGTTTGTGTGTGTGTCTTAAAACATCTTAGATTCCAAGAATAAGTCTAGCAAAACCCAGGAAACAAGAATTTGTTCAGTTGTACTGAGTGCTGTCCCATCTATAGGACAGCACACACATCTGAAATCTTCTCCATAGACCCAAGGTTCAAGCTACTAGGTGTAAACATTTCACAGAACATTGTTTCCTGTGTGTTTGTGGCACTGCTTCTCAGGACTGTGGGTGAGAAGCTCATACTATAACCCATCTGAAAAGACTCCACCACTGTAATATTCTGGGTCTTTGAGAAGACAATGAATTAGAATAAAAACCATGCATTAATGACAATATTGATATCAAAAATAAATAATGCTACAGGTGGTGAAAAGTGCAATTAAAATATAAAAGAGCTTAAGAGGGAGATAAATGAATAAATGTTTGCCTTTTAGAGGCTGAGTTTGTGCATGCTCTAAAATCTAGTTTCATATGGGGAATATTCATTTGTCTCATCATTGTGTCTTCTCAAGAGTTTTAAATAAGAGGATCCACTTTAACACAAAATTACAAACTCCTCAAATCTTCACTAGCAGCCAGAAAAACACACTTAGAGCCTGTACCATACAATTTAACCTTTAGTTACATTTACCTTGCTTTGTTTTCTATTGTGTCATCAGTCAGTCTTTTGGGGCTTAAAATAGATCTTAAGCTTCTTGAAGGCAAGCACTCAGCCTTAAACTGCGTCCAGCACACAAAATGCACTTGTGAAGCAAAGGCTGATTTATGGACAGTAATGCAGGGGTCTTCAATTTAAAACCGCAGCTCCGCCTTTGAGATGCTTTCCGCAACCCAGCGCGGCTGCCCACCGGGGGCACTGTCTGGCTCCCCCCACCCTACGCAGCCCTCCCTCGTGCTGTTCCCCCCTGAGGCCAGGAGGAGGCGCCACGGACTCGGGTTAAGCCTTTCCCCCCATTCCTATCCCACTTCCCCCAGCACATGACGTGGGAAGCTGCCTCCGCTAGAGACTTAGCAATTGGAGTGAGGGGGTGAAGGGGTTTGGGGGTGGGGAGGGATGGGGGGTGTGGAGAAAGAGGACACGCGCTCGCACACACACCCCGAGAGCAGAAAGGGTTTCTCCTCCCACCAGAGCCCGTGTGTGAGAGGTAG
>PVHX01007353.1:0-91948 GCA_004024805.1 Geosciurus inauris | reverse complement strand
GATCAGTCTTGAGCTCTAGATCTCCAAAAATCTTTATTAAACTATATTTAAAACAAATTGGATAAAACTGCCACAAGTTTTTTCTTAATATACAGTCATAATCATATTAAAAGTAAAATTAATGACTGACACATTAAAATATGGCCATCAGTCTCACAACTAGTTGCTCTCACAAGCATCTTTATGGAAAGTGATTCACTTGGGCTGATTGTTCAAAAAATATTTTATCGTTGTTCTCCTCTAAGCCATAAATGTTCTTAAATCATTCCCTACCCACAGAAGGCTACCATTTTTGTTTGTGGAAAGGCAGGAAATTCTGGAGGCAGCCAAGCTACTACCTTCACATTTCACCTGGGTTGACTCTTCAAGACCCTGGGGCACCTGCCCAGGTCTGAAGTATACACACCTTGCAGGGTTTATCAGAGACTGCTTTGTCATCTTCCTAAGGGAAGGCTAAAGAACGTGCGTCATTCAGGTCAGAGCAAGATCCTGGATTAACAAAGGGATAATCAAGGGACACAGCCTGCTGACAGTGAGGCATTAACAGATTCAGAGCATTAGGAACACTGCACACTGGGGAAGTGTATCTAAATTTAGTTTAATAGGAATTTCTGCAGCATATGCCTCTCTTTTTATTTTAAACATCTGTAAAGTTATAGGATGTGCCTTGTGTATGCATGTATGTCTATGTAGATATTATTCACCAGAAGATTTATTTTCCTGTGCCTTAAAAATAAGCATGAATATTAAGGAATTATTATTAGTTTTTAATGTGTTGTGGAAAATTGTTTTGTACACACACATGCACAAAGATTTTTTTTAGGTAAGATGATATGATAAACTTCAAAATAAAGTTCAGCCATGAGATGATAATGGTTGAAACTAGGGATGAGAACATGAGGGTTTCCTATGCTTTTCTTTTTTCTTTTCCATCTTCTAAAATTTTTTCTATAGGAGCTTTTTGCAATACAGTGTGATTTCTTTTTATATATGTTGATTCTTTTACATTTCCTGGGTCAAGGGTCATAATTAGAAAAGCTTTCACCAAAATTATTTACTTTCTTTCATGGTTCCTGCTAGTGCCTAGAAGACTTCATTAATTAGCAGTTAAACCTTTATTTGTTCCATTTGGAACTTATCCTGGTGTGAGACATGAACTACTTTTTATTCATAACTATTCATTTGTTCTGGTATCATTTATTGAAGCATCCATTTTGTCTTCACTGATTTGAAATCCACATGTACCTTATATATATTTCACATATGCATTAGGGTCTACGGAATAATTATTCTAGTCCATTGATATTTTTTTTTTTAAATGAAGTAACAGTATTTTAAACATTAAAGGCTTCAAATGTGTTTTAATATACATTAGGGGTAGTCTTCCCCATCATCATTCTTTATACTTCCCTTGGCTATACTTAACTACCTTTCCACACAATTTATTATAGGTTTATCTTGTTAAAAACAGTGGTTTTTATTTTACCATTATCACATTTTAGTTTAACTTAGACTGATTCCTTTATCATACTGTTCTCCCTGCAAAATAGCATGCTTTCTACATGTAGAAAGAATCTTACTTGCATTAGTTTTATTTAAAATAAAAAAACTATTCCTATTTATACGTGAGTATTTTATGTTTTGAAAAAGTTCTACCTCAAATGAAGTCTTTTCTTCCACTATTCTTCTAACTGGTGGTTCTTTGTTTCTGTGTAGCCTATTACTTTATGTTAATATTTCTGTGTGCTAAAACATAAATGTGCTTATTGTTTTCATGTTTTTCAATTGATGCTCTAAAGTTTAAAATGTATGCACATAAAAATGATGATCTCACTGTCTTTCTCCCAATGTCTATACTGTACTCTTTTCCTTGCTGAACTGTCTTGGAAACAGAACACCTCCACAACAAAGGTAATGCAGATGGTCTTGCATTCCTGACCCTAGGGGGAATATTTCAGTGTTGAGGTGTGATCTAGTTTGTGAGGTTGAGGCAGATGAAGGAAGCACCAATCTAGTCCTTTTGGAATTTTTATAAGGAATTAAGGCTGAATTTGGTCAAATGCCCTTATCACTTTCAGAGGTAACCGTGTATGTCAACTCACACCTTAGATAGCGTATTGTAGTAGAGCTTCCTTGATAATAAATCATTATTGCAGAACCAGAGTAAATTCAATTTGATATAACCATGATATTTTGTTATAAATACAGCGCAAAGAACAGTGCAAGGAGTTTTAGCCATATACCTATCAGTTTTATCTAAAAATTAACAATTTGTGTATTTGCTTCATATGTGTGTGTACACACATGTATCTTTTTAGTTAATCATTTTAGAGCAACTTATTACTTCATAACACTTTACCGACAAATACTATCCTAAACCATCTCCTAACAGGCACATTATTTCAAATAACCACTTAATCCCAACACCTGTACACGTTTCCCACCTAAAAATTATAATAACTTCCTAATATCATTTAATATCTGGTTAATAAGCAAATTTTCCTAATCATCCTCTCTTTTAAACTCATTTTTCAAATGAGGTTCCTGCTGTAAAAACATTTGGTTTTTTACAGCTTTTAACCCTGAAACATATCCCGCCCCCTTTCTGCCCCCTTTCTGCCCCCTTTCCTTCTCCTTCCATGACATTGGCTTTTTGAAGAGACCAGGCCAACATCTTGGAGGATTCTCCAACTGTTTTAGGCAGTGTTCTACACTAAAGGCTCCTCCTCGGGGCGTAGTCTGATCTGTTCCTCCATGCTTGCATTTTCTGAGATCTCAAAAGTTAGAGATAAAGATTGCTTTTCTCTTTTCGATGCTGTCGTATTCTTATGTGTTCTTCTGTGATTAAATCTCTAGCTTCCTATAAATGATACCTAAGTTTTGAAGAGCCAGTTCTAATTGTCCTGATATGACCTTAAGGAAAAGTAAGGAAATAAACTTTTATTAGTCCACTATTTTGTTGGCATGAGGTGTTCAGCGTATGGTAGAAAGAAGAGGAAAACCTCTGAACCTTTCAAAATGGAAGATCAATTTTAAACTTAAAAAATAGGTTCCTATAACCTATTGCTGATACTGTCTTTGCATCAATGAATAAACTTTTTTTCAAAAGTTAAGAAAAAAGACTAAATGAAATCAAAGTTCACGATGTTTTAGAAGATTGCCTCACAAATTATGGTATGTCCAACCTGACTGACAGCATCACATCAGTATGTCCCACTTACTGATGCTCAGTTGATCATTTGGGTAAGGTAGTAACAACAGATTTCTCCATTGTACAAACACATTTTCACCTTTTCATTTAATAGCAATTTTTTGGAGTGACACTTTGGCACTATGAAAATATTTTAATACCTTTAGCATCCTGAGAGGCCCTTTGCTAGAATCATTTTTCCCCCTATCTGCAAAACTGTGATTTTCTACTTTTATCATTCCTTATATATTAACTAGGTGGCATTCTTCTATAAAAGAAAAAAAAAAGCCACTCTTTCCTTTACTTAATGCCTCCTACTCTCATTTTAATTGTGTTTGATAGTTGGTTCAAAACTCTTCCTTTTTAAATCTGTCTTGCCCTCTACTGCTGATGCACTGATTCTCAACCTTTCCGAATCACTTCACTGTTAGACGTATCTCTCACATGCAGTACAGAGAATGTTCTTACTTTCTAAGCTAAATCAAAGCCTTTATAATTAGTCAAGTTAGCCCATGAATTTTTGTTGATTACATAGTATGGGTTCAAGTGTGTCCCCAAAAAACATATGTTGAAGTCCTAACCCTCAGTACCAGTGAATGTGACCTAATTTGGAAACAGGGTCACATTGGTAATCCTGTGCAGAGGTACTCAAGTTAAGGTTATACTACATGAGGTTGGCCCTTAATCAAATGACTGGTCTACTTATAAGAAGAGGAAAAGAAACACAGAAACAGATACACAATGAGAACATCCTATAAGGATGGAGGTGGAGGTCAGTGGTACTCCTAAATCAAGAATAGCAGGGATTGCTACCAAGACCAGAAGACAAGAGAAAGCCAAGGAACAGATTCTCCGGCATCCTCAGAGATAAGTACCTTGACAACACTTTGACTTCAGACATCTGGGCTCCAGAACTGTGAGGGAATAAATCTCCATTGTTTTAAGCCACCAAATTTGCAGCAATTTATCACAGCAGCCCTAGGAAATGGATAAGCATTAGTATGGTCTTAATTCTATCATGTTTTAGGTAATAGTTTGTTTTTAGCTTTAACACTTTGTTACTGGTTATTTTACTTTGCATTATCTAAACATATACACGTGCGATTTTTAAAGATACTGTTTTAGTGTCCTGACTTTATGAGAGGGTGACTCACTTCCAACTTCTTCCCTAAAAGAGACCCAAAATCATCTATGGTAAAACTCAAGTTCTACCCTCACTCTTAGAGCAGCTCAGGTCTTCACTCCCTCTCTGTTGTAGCTCTTGATATTGCTTTATAAGCAGCTCTGAAATGCATGAAAGCACATGTTTGTTTTGTTTTTGTTTGTTTTTACCCAGAATTTCTAGGTGTTTTATAGCAAAAGCTTTTCAAATTTTCGAGTCTGTCTTATCCCTCTGGGATTATTCTGTGTATAAATTTCCCCTGTATACAGAGGATTCATTCAGACACCAGAGGGAGTCTTCTTTGCTGGATCTGTGACTCTATTTTCTTTTTTTTATTTTTATTTTTTATTTTTCTCAAAAGTTGAATTTTAATACATAACAGAAAAAAACAAATTTTCAGAAGCTGTACACACTATTCACTGAAAACATTTGTTGAGGCAAATAGAAAAAAAATTGTTACAATCATAATTTTTCTGTGTGACTCTATTTTCAATGCCCCTCTCTCTGGTTGTAGGCCCACTTCAAGCTGAGAGGTTATGGAATAATGGAAAGTGACAGCTTGGGACTTTCACCAACTGAGGCCCAATATGAAATGACTTGCCCAAGGGCAGACACACTCCATGTAGCATGATGAGACACAGCTGAAAGCTCCATCCATCTCTTTAACTTTAGAGACGCATTCATCTGCTACTGTTTAAAATGGTTCTTGTATAAAAAACTATTTGTCTAGCTTTCTTTATACCATATGTTTAAGCCCTCAGACTTTGATTCAAAATATCAGAAATCATGTGGCCTTACTGACAACAGGATTTTAACACAGGCTTTTGTAATTACTAGAAGACCCTTTAAATCAATCACAAACACAGGATTTAGAAATATTTCTAAAGAATGAGAGTTAAATACAAGGAAATCCTGAAAAACAAGAAAATCAGAATGGCCAAAAGAGTCTGGCTAAAGAACAAAAGATAAACAATAATTGGTTAGCTTCAGAAAGATAACTAAGACAGACTCAGAAATCAGTACTGGCTAACCTAACAATGGACATCAGTAACCCATAGAACAAAGGTGCCAAGGAGAGATCTCCTACTTCTCCAAGGTTCTGGTGAGTTTTCAGCTCACAAACGGACCTTGGAGTATTGCTTTAGGAAATTTTAGCTTGAAGACCCTGAACTAGTTATGCTAATAGGTGTATCACACGTATGTGGGAAAACAGCAAAAAGATTAGAAATGCTTGAGAGGCTGAGAAAAATCTAGCCATTCTTTCAAATACCATGAGAGCATGTGATATATAGCTCAGTCTCTGAATCCAAATGGGTCAACATGACCAACTCGACACAAAGGTAGGGGAAAAAATAAAACAAGAAAAATAATAAATCCCTAGCAGATGGATCCCAAACACAAGAGGAACTCAAGTTCTCTAGAGATGATTTTGCCATGTGTATGGCCATATGCTGCTCTTCTAAGATCGTGGTAGCCTGAACTATTTTCCTCTTCCACAGAGACTGTCAGCAAGAGCGACACTGAAGGGCACTCGGATGCTCTCTCGGGAATGTAAACTGGCACATCTCTTCTAGCACACAAATTTGCAATATGGGTCAAAATTTAACAGATCTATCTTTTGATACAGCAACATGAAACCTGGGTATAAAGTATAAAGAAACAAGTAGACATTCAAAGAACACCTATAAAATGTTCATCATGACACTATTTATAATAAATACTGGAAATAACCTACATGTTCACCATTAGATAACTGGCTAACTGACATATGTCATCAATTACATACCATGTGACACAGAAAATAGATAAGGTACTGAACTAATAGAGGTGTTCTTGTTCAAAAAGCCATATAGTCTCAAGCTCATGAGACAAGCACTGCTGGACAGCCACATGGGACCAATGTTCAAAAGTGAGACCTTGTTTTAGTCCTTACTGTGACCAAAATACCCAACAAGAACAATGTAGAGAGGAAAAGTTCACATGGGGTTCATGGTTTCATAGGTCTCATTCCACAGATAGCCAATTCCACTGCTCTAGGTCTAAGGTGAGGCAGCACAGGAAAGCTGCTCAGCTCCTGGCAGCACCAGAAAGCAGAAATCAGAGAGAAAGGAAGGGGCCTCAGGAAGAACAACCCTTCCAGGGCATGCCCAGTGAACCACCTACTTCCAGTGATGCCCCATCTGCCTACAGCTACCACCTGTCAGTCCATTCAAACCAATCATGTTAGGCTCTCATAATATAATCATTTTACCTCTGAATATTCCTTCATTAACAGGAGCTTTGGGGACACACCTCATATCCAAACCACTCTAGATCACATGGCAGTGAGACTACAGGGTAAGGAAAACACAGGAGACAGATGAGTACTAAGGCTCTTCTCTACTTGACAGCAACTCTCACAGATATTCCTTTTTGGACTATGTAAACTTGGTGGTGGTGGTTGAGAAGGGGAGTTGGGAAGCTGGGTACAGGACAGGATATATCTGGGGAGTGATACTGAAATTCCTGTCAATCTAGCAAGTATGTATTTCATTTGGGTTTAATTTAGTTTAGAGAAGTATAAGGTGAGACAGCTTATTTCATTCACCTTGAATGTTATGAAACAGTTTCTACTGCTTATACACAAGTCTATTGGTACCTTTGCCGAATGATTGACATTGAGTCAATCATGGTTTATACATATATGGAAATATTTTGAAGAATTTTGGCTTTTTCTCCCCATGTCCTTCTGTATTTGAGTTGTAGTAATTTGCATACACTATACCTCTAGGAAAAGATCAAAACCTAAAAGGAAAAAAATGACTAAATATCTCATTTTCCATGAAGGTCAGAAACATCTACTATATATACCTGTGACCTAAAGAGTAGAGGAGAGAGTAGAATTTAGTCCATCTTCTTTAATTATGCAGAAACAAAGCCAAGGAGTTTGGTAAATAACTAACATCACTTTATCTATCTAGTTTAATCTTTTATTTCCTTTTCTTCTTTTGCAATTGTTTATTACTAAATTTCAGCAAATTAAATTTTATTTCTTCATACTATGTCCTACTTTCCTAGTTTATCTAAAGCCTGGGATTTAGAACCATTCCAATATAAACATGTTCATGCAGATTTCAACATACTTTCCAGGGATTTCCTCCTGTTCCTTCCCATTCACTAAAACATTCCAGATATCCATCCATCCATCCATCCATCCATGCATCCTTTTAACTGGAAGTCTGTCTTTATACAATCCATATTAACAGATATCTGTAAAGCTACCCACATACAGAGCCGACAGTAAAAGCAGTCATCACTGACAATGTGCCAAGTTAGAAGGCATCATGTTTTGGACAAGACAGCTGAGGCCTGGAGGGATGAGGACATTGACCAAAGTCACAAATTACTCTCTGTATCAAAACTTGGACCCAAGTCTGTAGATTCTTCCTATCCAGGGTTATTTCTACTAAAGAATATAATAGTCATCTTTCAATTCTTGCAAAACTAGTAGGATCTTCTATGGGAACATCCTGTCAGGTATATTTAAGGAAATAAATGAAAAAAATATATTTAAAGCCGGAAAGTCCTAGAAGACCAGCTGTGGGACATGATTTGGGATAAATAAGAGAAAGTACACAGAAAGAGGGGATGCAGAGAAAGAATATGTCTTCTAAATCCTCACAGCACATTCTAGATGTTGGCGTTTCAACACTGACCCGATTTTACTAACTCCTTTCAAGCAAACACTGTGACAACAGAGCAAATTAGAAGAGAAGAATGCTGGGGAAGCAATCCAGGCTGAAGTCAGGAGTCTGGGGGTTATAATTCTAGCAGTTTCTGTGTAAAATCATAGGATACTTTAAATGTTCCTTTGGTCCATTCCAAGCTCAGAAATCCATGGGTGTTTGATAGGTTTCCTTGACAAAGTCACTAACGGAATTGAGCACTGGGAGATTTCAAACAATGTTGCTAGAAGTGGTGTTGAACTAGATGGCTAAAGGCATAGCTTTGCATTCCTGAGGTCACAGTGTGAACACAAGCTCTGTTACTAGTAACTACTATGACTGGACCGTTTTCATTTGAAGATGAGCCCAAGGTCAAACTGTAAAGGCAGCTTTGAAACCTGGAAGAGAGCACAATGTCTGCTGTTAGCAGTGAATCTGCTTAGCCTTGGGTTTCCACATTCCACATGGCCTTTCTAGGACCTGTGGTGTGAGGGGCCAACTCTAAAGAGGAAATGCCATCTTCTGACAGCATCGAAGTTCCAATGCTGGACTTCATACAACCTCCCTAAGGAGCACATTCCTTGTCTGCCAGAGGCATGAAAGCTTCTGTGTGTCTAGTCTGCCCCTAACCACCCTTCAATGAATACAAATCCACGAAAGGGAGGGAAGGAAGGAGGATGATAGAGATACAGTGCCAAGGTATGTGCAAGTCACTTTTAGTTTTAACATCCACACAAAATATGTTGGAGTAAGAAAAACCAGAAATAGGAGGGAGGACCCAAAACTCTGAAGAGTAAAGTGATCATTTTTCTGCTGTAAAATATGCAAATATACTCTCTCTTTGGTTTTGTTAATAAAACTGTTTTCTTTACAGTCAGTTTGCTTCAGGGCACAAACATAAATGTGAAAACATAATTAGAAAATTCAAATTTAATAGTAATTTGCATTGAAAATACTCTTCTTTCAGTTATAAAGATACTTTTAAAAGATGTCCTCTTATAAAAAAATGTTCTCGGCGTCAGTAATGTGGGTCTCTCTGAGCCCTCAAGCTGCTCCTAATTAAAACACCAGGTTTCAGTACTGGAAGGAACTTCATTATTACCACAGACCTTTACTGAAGGGATGAGAAAGGAGAAGCTCAGGGAAGGCATGTGATCTGTATCAGACTGCAGAAAAACTTACACAATAACAGCATGAACTAGAAGTAGCAGGCCTGCCTTCCTTTGGTCTAGTGTTTTCTTTCCCTACTATGTCAAATGTCTTTTAAAAATGCAACAACAGTACAAAAAGGTCTCTATTACTCCCTAAGGTCAGATCTCAGAACCCCAATGTTCCCCACCAATTCCTTCAGATAAAATTCCATTCTCCAGTTTCAGAGACAAAAAGCTTTTTTCACGATGTTTCCATTAGAAAAAAAAAAAAAGTGAACAGATTTTTCTTTGCTTATTCCTGCCAAGAAGAAATTCAGCCTTAGCTCTCTGCATAATGGCCACCCTGACAGAAAAAGGGACTATGATTATGTAACTGCCATTCGACCCACCACCACCACCAGGAGCATCAATAAAGAAAGGGCTTTTTATAGAGAAGGTCAGCAGTCCCCAGGCGAGCTCACAGGGAGTTCAATACCTCCTGGTCACCTCCTGAAAGTTGCCATCTGCAGGAGTGCATTGAGATCTAAGCAGTTGCATTTGTTGTCCTGAGATTATGTGACACCAGAAACCTACTGACTCAGTGAAAATAATCCAATTTGTCCTTATGTGTGCAGAGGAGAAGAGCTAGGTAAAGCTTCTAACCTCTTGGAAATAAAAATCTCTAATATTTGCCAGCACCTCAGGCATCTAATCCACTGTGTATCATGCAGAGACAAGTTTGCAGGAGCCCCAAATTCCTCCCCCTTCATTCACCATGTGCCTGTCATCTGGAGACAGAGGGACTGTGTTTCAGTTTAAGAAAATGAAAACATCTCGGTAAGATGTTGCGCTAAGAGATACCACTGAACACTCCACAGTTTGTACCCACTGGGTAGAGCCACAAAAAGAACAGCTATGAGTGAGAGCTGGATGACGTTTCTTATTAACTCTGCTTCCTAATTATTTTGTTCCCTCCTATTCCCTTTAGTAATCTCTGTAGGGCCTCTTTCCCTTATAGCAATCTCTGGCTTCTTTTCTATTCTTTCTTATTTATTCATCTTATGGAATTTTATAATTTTCACTAGATTTCTTTAAAATTCAAAGCTGCGATTGCAGTGCAAGAAGATAATCATCCCAAAATTCTGATGCCTCCTCCACTCTGTTCCCTACCAAAAAAAAAAAAACTCCAAAAAACACAAACCACAAAGTCCACTCTATAAACACTCACTTGCAAAGATTTTAGTAGCCTCTCCGCAGTTTGAAGTTTGGTGTATAACTCAATTATTTTAATAGTTCAGAGCAACACCTTAAGGAAATCACCTTTCCCATGTCGCTAGCACATAGTTATCTAGAGAGAATGATGACTTCTCTCACTTTATCCAGAGGTCCACAATTTCACTGCCAACTGTCCCAAACTTACAATGTCCAGACCCTCAAATATTTGCTTTCTTTCCCCTGATTCAACTCTACTATCTCAACTGATGGACTGGGGAGGTGAGGGATGGGAGATGACATTTAATAAACAAATTCTGAAGGGGGGAATGATAGTCAATGATAGTCAATGTAGCTGCTACAGGCACCCCACACCTTGTATATAGCAAGTCCAGTGATCCCAGTATTTAAAAAACCAATAGTTGCTTTTAGAATACAACTGAAACATCTCTCTAGGAAAAAGGACTAACACTTTCTTGCTAGTATTAAAACAAACAAACAAACAAACAAAAAACAGGAAATCAAAATCAGACTCTTGGTATACTCCAAGGTGTGCTTCCATCTCTGATTTCTTAACCAGAATTTTCCCTTTCTGAATAAATGGAAGTTTCCTACCAGAAAAAAAAAAAATTACGGCCAATGGAAACCTTGAAAAATATTTAAAAAAAAGAAAAATATTCAAAAGTACAGAAGAAAGCAGGAAAATAAACTCTAACAAGTATTTCATATAAATTTAGGTCATTAATAAGTTTCCTAGATTTCATCAATAAACTCTTCTACCAGTAGAAATTATTACCATGAGACTTCTATCCAAGATACAAATATTTATTATTCTAACTATATTGATGTTCAGTACAGTTTCTGACAGCAAAATGAGACTCCTCTCCCAATAGAGCCTTTGCCAGACATTCTACTCCCTGTCCGGTTCACCCAGATGAGAACTGAAGTTCTTAGTAACTCCAGTTTTGTTCTTACAAAATAATATTAACTATAGAGAAAATTACAAATGTTCAGGCGTAAATTCTGCTGTCTTTTCATATGTCTATAGAAAGACCTTTGTATAAAATGGTAAAGTACAAAGCAACCTTTCATTTTATTTTTGTGTGGGCATCTGTGTGTTGGGAGAGCATTTACACCATTCAATCATGCAAACAAAAGTACTTTATCCACCCCACTTTATATAGAAGTAATGGCCACTCCTAGAAAGCAGAAACCATATTTTAGTTTACCTCTCCATTTCCTCATCTATCTAATGTAACTAAAAGAGCATCCATCATGTTTCCTGCCGGCAAGAATTTTGTGTCAGAAGACATGCTCCAGTGTTTGCCAATGGAAAAAATATCATCAGCAAACAAACCCCTCAAAAGAAGGACACCAATCATGTGGCCAAATATCATCTTTTCTTGCTCAAAAACATTCTCTAAATTTCCAAAAACTCATGATCAAATGGGATCAAATGCAAATTCCCAAAAACTTCCAAGAAAAAGGTCTTATTTATCTTCAAAGGACAACACAACGTCATGGCTCAAAGAAACCAAACAATATTAAAAAGTATGTAGTGAAAAATACTTCTCACTTCTCTCTTCTTCCAATTGCCCTACTTTCCCCATATAATATTTACAAGCAATCACATTTTTCAGTTTCTTGTATATCCTTCCAGGGTTTCTGTAGGCAATAAACAAATTAAAATATCAGCATGTGCCATCCCTTTTCCTATACAAAAGCTAACATAAGTGTGTTCATACTTTACTTTTCTCCACATAAATACATAGTAAGCCCACTCTGCATTCTTAACATCTACAGTGTTACACTGAATAACTGTACCATCAATCTGTACCCTATTCATATGCACATACTTACATAGTCTCTTTCCAATGTTTTGCCATTTCAAAAATGTCATATTTAACAACTTTACACATAGGTTACTTTATATGTAAGGTTACTTTACATATAAGTATACTTCAGAAATGAATTCTCAGGAAAAGACTGCTTTTGTAATTTTGATAAATATTATCAAATAGGTTGTATACTTCCATTCTTCAACATCTGAAATAAACGGATCTTCAGGACGAACCCTCAAAGAATATCAGGCTGTTTATGTGGAAGGTGTGTCACTTTATAACAACTGCCCAAAGTATATAAAACCATTAATCTGAAAGTTCAAATCCAATAATGACAATGGATCTCTTTTTTTTTTTTTAAATATTTTTTTTAGTTGTAGATGGACACAATATCTTTATTATATTGCTTTGTATGTGGTGCTGAGGATCGAAACCAGGGCCTCATGCATGCGAGGCAAGTGCTCTACCGCTGAGCTACAATCCCAGCCCCGACAATGGATCTCTTTTAAAGATCAAATTTGCCACTTCCGTATTTTATAAAAAAATTCTAGTCTGTGGTGAATTAAGAACTAAGATTATAAATTGGGAATGAGTAATTATCCCAACAAAGAAATCATCTAGAGAAGGAATGAGCAGAACAGAATTCAAGGTCTTGCACAAGGGTAATGTCCAGCTTTTAAAAAATGCAGTTGTGTTAATCTGAAGCTGCTTTCCACAATGCAAAAATTATTATGAACCTACCCTGACACCTTGCAGTCCTAACAACTGTCTTAAAACACAGGGATAGGACTGGGATTGTGGCTCAGTGGTAGAGCGCTTGCCTCGCATGCGTGAGGCCCTGGGTTCGATCCTCAGCACCACATACAGAGCAATAAAATAAAGACATTGTGTCCATCTACCAAACACACACACACACACACACACACACACAGGGATAGCTTTAACTACAGAGGACCTCTTGGTTAAGGGGCACTTCTTGTGTTCATAAATGTTCTCTAAAATGCCTGGGTCCTAAGATTATAAAAAAACACAGTATCAAATTCACTGAAATTCTGGAATAAGTCTCCCTAGCAAAATTCATCCTAAAGTAGAGAAGGTAGGTATGTTGGAGTCTTAATCTATTGTTCATTTTTCCCTCAGAAACCTCAAAAAGAACTTGTCACCCCTTAGCATAAAGTGAAAGCAAAAAAATAAACATTTGATAGCAGAAAACATTTAGCATGCCACACCTGCCAGGATGCACTGATCATCAATTGTAACTAGCTTCCTAAGTCTCTGGTCACACAAGGCTGTCGAAGTCTCCACTCTGCAAAGTATACTCCCTTCTCCACAGAAGGGGCTAATTTAAAAATGTAAAATTTGCCACTGCTTTTGGAGTCAGGTATGGAGTAGGGAGTTAGGTTTTGGGAGGCTGGAATGCAGGTGTCTGTTTACTTCTTGCCAATCACTATGTCTACAATTCATTCAGGTGAAATCTACTAAGTAGATGGAGGATGGTAGGTTACATGTTTTGAGCAAATGCTCTGGTTTTCCACAGAGTGAATAATGATTCACATTATGAGGACCATTTGCTTATAGTATGAGTTTTTCACTGTCTTTTTATTGTATTTCCCCAAATGCCCACAGTACCTGGCAAACTGCCTGTTATTCTCAGTTAATGTGAGGAGCTGGGAAAGGAAGAGGAGGGCATCAGCGTCCTGTTAGGCAGCCTGCCTCATGCAAGCCACAGAAAACATTCCTGAGGTTACACTCCCTCCCTGGACAGCTGTGCTAACATCTGTTTAAGCCTGACTGGCTACAGGAGCTTGGTGCTTCATAACCACAATTACTGGACAAGTGAGGGGGCATTTTGCAAGATTTCTAGGCCAGGGCCTTGGTAAAAATTTAACAGGAAAACAACTGTAAAGAGGACACGTAATGCAGGGGAAACCAAGACCAAAGTCAAGCAAGTTGGAATCAAGGGCGGTGCAGCATAAGGTTCCAATGGAGGTAGGGAGGTAAGGCCTGGAGGAGGCACCTGAACAAAGTCTGAGGCATCCAGCATTCTATGCAGTACGTGAGGCCTCTCACTGAAGAATGCCAAAAGCAGTTGAAGGACAAATGCAAAGCAGACACAAATATTTATCCAATAAATGCCATTATTCAGTAATTTCCTGCTGGGTAGTGACCTACACACTGTGGGGTAAAGGGATAAATCAGAGAAGCACAACTGCTTCAGTGTTAGCAATCTAGAAGGGAAACAAAGTCTCATACATACAAAATGCTAATGCATAAAAGAAAACAACTTTTTGAGAGGCCAAGAGAAATGGCTGTAAGCATGCAGAACAAAGGGAAGAAGCAGAACTGAAGAATTTTTATATTTACCCAGTGCCTACCTACCATGCTAGGAGTTGCTACAGATCATACAGTAAACAGGACTAACAAGGTTCCTGGTCTCATGGGACCAGTTTCTACTGGGATGGATAGAAAAGTAAAAATATATATAAATAATTTCATAAAATACTATTACGAAGAGAAGGAACATAGGCTTTGTCATTGTAGACTGTAGGAGATTCCATTTTAAGCAGGATGGTTAGAAAAAGACCTTCTAATGAGGTGGCATTTGCCAAAAGACTGGAGTGAGTTGAACAATACCTGTGAAGCTCCAGGTAGGAAAAGCAGCCTTGACAACTTCAAGAACAGCAACAAGGCCAATGTGGCTGCAGCAGTGTTAGGGAGGCAGTGGCTAAGAAATGGAATTAGAGAGAAGTGGCCAGACCAGGCAGGGCCTCCTTAGCCATGGTAAGGACACTCCACAGGAGAGGCCAGTGCAGTGGGCTCCAGAACATCTGTGTCCTCTTTGATCCCATTTTTCATTAGTATGGCACATTTGTTACAGTTCATAAGCCAATATTGTGACATTATTAGCTAAAGTGTAGGGTTTATTTATATTTGCTTTTTCTTTCTTTTTTTTTCACCCATTTTTCTTCTGTTCCAGGATCCCATCAGGGCACCATGTTATATTTATTTTCCACATCTCCTTAGGCTCCTCTTGGCTGTCACAGTTTCTCCCTTTTCTTTTTTTTAAATGACCCTCACAGTTTAAGGTAGACTGGTCAAGTGTATTATATGCTGTCCACTGGAGTTTGCCTTTTGCTTTCCTCACAATTAGGGCTTTTGGGTTTAGTAGTACAAAAGTTACCAACTGTCAACATGATTTATCACTATTGATGTGGACCACATCACCTGGCTGGGCAGTGCTTTCAGGTTTCTAACCAGGAAGCTACTCTTTTTCTGTTCCCTGCCCCTTTCTGTGCTGTACTCTGGCAGGAAGTCTCTATGAGCAGCTCACACATAACAAGTGCAGCGTCATACTCCCTTTCTTTTAGGAAATTATACATAAATTATTTGCAACTATTCTGCACAGAAAACTTGTCTATTCTCCATTTGCTAAAGCATTCAATCATTTACTTTTATCAGCATGGGCTCATAAATATTTATTGGAAAGTTTTGATGCACTACTATTTCTTTTATTTTGTTGCTCAAATTATTCTGTTTGAGCTCTCTGAGCTGGCCCCTACATCCCCTGACACATCCCCATCGAAATGTACATTTTTGAGTGCCTCCTTAAGTTCCAGCACTACAAAATGCTCAGACTCATCTTGCATGTTTCCTGTTCCCAGTCCTAGAATCAGCCATTTCCCCAAGGTGCCCTGGCTCTCTTTACTTGAGAATGGTATTGGAAACTAGATCTGAGTACTGAGTGTACTCATAATCTCTGCTATTTAAAAAAAATTTTTTTAATCGTAGATGGATACAATATGTTTATTTTATTTATTTATTTTTCCCTGGTGCTGAGGATCAAACCCAGTGCCTCATGCATGCAAGGCAAACATTCTACCACTGAGCTACAATCCCAGCCCTCTATTTTTTAACAGTGGATTTTACTTTCTTTTCTACTGATCATAATTTATATGTTTCCCCTGTTAAAGAAAATGTTACTTCTCCTCTTATACCCAATAGTATACTTTCACCCAATTTCTATCCTGATCTGCATATTTTCAGCAGTTAACCAAAGCAATCCATATCAAATACTAAATAAAATAGAAAATGACATTCAAAAGACAGTTTTACTGATTGCTGAGTCTTCCACAAAACCAAGCGCAATAGATAGAAGTAGATAATCTTGGTAAGATGCTATTGGTTGGATTTTGAATGTCCCCCAAAGGCCTGTGTGTTAAAGGCTTTGTCCACAGGGTAGTACTCTTGGGAAGTGGTGGAACATTTATAAGGCGGGGCTCAACAAGAGGTCCTTAGGCCACTATGAGCATGCTTTCAAAAGAGATTTTAGGACCCCAGCCTCTCCCTGTCTCTCTCTCGTTCCTGGTTCATGAGATGAGAAGTTTTGCTCTGCCCCAATGCTCTTGCTGTTATACACTGCCCTCACCAAAGGCTCAAAACAATGGGGCTCCTTGATCTTGGACTGGACCTCATGTAGTTAATTATAGTGATGCAAAGCAGACTAATACAGTACTACTTTACAGTGGAAAGACATAAATAATACAGATGATCTTGGTACCACTTCACATAAGGCAGGCATTTATAATCAGCATAACAAGTTCAAAACATGTTCAGAGGTATTTGAACTCACAAGAAGACAGACTTGGAATAGATGAATTTGGCGAGTTCAGGAACAGAAAGCTAACTCTAATCTGATAGAAAATCTACTGCTACCATGATGAACTATGCAATACACCTGATCTGTGTCCTTAAAATTAAAATTACATTAATATTATAACAACATTATCAATCATCTCTCAAGTGAATTCTGTTACATAACAAAACTGGCTTTAGGCACCAATCTTTGACACAGTCACAAATATTAAGTTACTTTATAATTAGTAGGCCCCAGATAAGTAGTCTTGGAGACCCTTTCCATACAACTCCTTAAAAGTCACATCATTTTTTCTCCCTAGTCTAGTAAGTCATTATAAGACATATTCAGCATAATAATAGTTTGGAGGAGGACAAAAAATGCTCATTTTAGGCTTTCTGTATCACCAGAATGGAGAAATACCATTATATTCTACAAGAAACATGACTTACAACAATTCTCTTTTAACTGACTTTTATCATCCTGAGTTCAGATCTATACTAGAAAGCATACGCTCTTAACTACTTTCTTATGTCTATAATTTTGTTTACAATTTAATTTACTATGCTTTAAAAGTCCATTTTTAACTATGTACCCTATTGCAAGCATATAGTCAAATAAAGCCTCAGTGTCATCATTTACCCTCCAACACACGCAACAATACGGTACTACAATGACATTTAAGGCCCTTATTTCCCATGAAATCCCAGAATATTTATTCACTCACAGATAGAGTCATAGTGAAGTGCAAACTCTCAATGTCTTATATCAATATGGTTAATGACCAGACAGTTTTGGGACTAAAATAATTCAAAATATATTTAAGTGGTTCTAGACATTAAGCTGGTAATAAGAAAAGCAAACACTACATGCGAGAGCATACTTAAAGGCTTAATATACGAATCGTTATCTTCAGTTCTTGCAAATAAGTGGTGCTTGAGACCTGTCCACATAAATCCTTAAGATTCACATCATTGTTTCTAATTCAATAAGGACAATTATGAAACTTTCAGCATAACAGTGGTATTGAGGCAGAAAGCTTATTTAACATGAACCTTTGGTCTCAGACCATTCTCACCGCCTCTCTAAAAATACAAATGATCATGATGTAGTTCACCACTGCAATTCCACTATTTTGCAAAGAGTCTGTTTTCAGTCTTCCCATGTATCAATAATGAACGGACCCTGTGGGGGTTAGCCAAGGCAATAGTACCAGTTATGCAATCAAGTACACAGATATTGCTGTGAAGGTGTTTCATAGATGTGAATAACACTTATATGCAATTGACTTTAAGTCAAGGAAATTATTCTCAGTAATGTGGATGGGGCTCATGGAATCAACTGAAAGAACTTAAAAGTACACTAATGTTTCCCTAAGGAAGAAATTCTGTCTCAAGATTGCAGCATCAACTCCTGCCTTAGAGTTTCCATCCTGACCAGTCCTATGGATTTTGGACTTGTCAGTCCGCACAATCACATGAGCCAACTTCTTGAAATAAATCTCTTGGTATCTATACACACTCCCTTACCCATCCGACTGGTTCCTTTTCTCTATAGAACTCTGATTCAGATACCAACCACCTTACCTTACAAACAGTCAAAGCTACAACAGTGCACTAAAATCAGACAAATCTCAAAGTCACAGACAACCAGGAGTTGAGACACAATAGTTGGTTTATTGGAACAGTCGAGTTCAATGTGGCTCTTACCTTCATTTCCATAGACATTTAATGTCAGCAGTGAAATGAACACTAATAAGGACTTTGATTTGCTTTTTTAATTTCTTTCATTTTAGAAGATACGTTTGCTGGACACAGGATTTTCAATTATGTTTTGCATTTCTGACTTGCCTAAATTGTGATGAGAAATCTGCTTTGGTTCTGATCTTTCTTCTATAATGTCTTTGTCCCCCCTGGCTGCCTTCGAGGTTTTTTGAGTTTTTTGTTTGTTTGTTTGTTTTTGGTGTGGGGGTTGTCTCTTTGGGTTTTAAGTGTGAATATGGTATGTGTGTTATATTCATCCTACTTGCTGTATTATCCCCCTTTTCCACTAGAACCTTTAACATATTGAGCACAGTTATTTATAATTCTCTGCTAGTTCTAACATCTAGGTCATCTCTGAATCTGATTCTTTGGAAAATTTGAAATATCTCTTTAAATATTTTTCTGTCTCTTTCACTTTCTTCTCATCCTGAGATTCTAATACACACACACACACACACACACACACACACACACACACACATGTTGGAATATTTGATACTGTCTCAAAGCTCCTACAGGTTCTAATATTTCTGTTTTTGGTTCCCCCTTTTTCTCCATGGTGTTTCAACATGGGAAGGTTTTCATTTACTTGTGTGCCAGTGCTCTGATTATTTCCTTGGTTGCTTTTGAAGACATCATTCTTCCCTGTTACTGTTTTTTCATTCGTAGCTTTCTCTATTTCTTTTTAAATTTTCACTTCTCTACTGAAATTCCCCATCTGCTCAAAAATATTATCCCCCTTTTCCACTAGAACCTTTAACATATTGAGCACAGTTATTTATAATTCTCTGCTAGTTCTAACATCTAGGTCATCTCTGAATCTGATTCTATTGACCGCTTTGCTTCTTGCATGTACGGTGTTTTTGCTTCTTTGGATGTCTTGGTAATTTGAGGATGAAAGCCAGACATCCTGTGCACACTGAAACAAACAGTACTAGTGCCTAGAAATGAACATGTCTTCTTCTGCTCATCTTCTCTATAGGATTGACTGAATCTAGTCAGGAGTTGAGAGCTGAAATTGGAGCTTATTGTCGCTATGGGTATTACCCTCTGCTCATCCCAGGTTTTCGAATGGCTTTAATGTTACCTGGTGCCTATGGTGGGACTGGCTTGCCAGAGTGTATTCCTCAACTTCTGTTCTACCCTCAGCTTAGATCCTCCCTTTATGCCTGCACCTCACAAAGGATCTCTCTCCACATTCTTCCCCCTCACCTAACAGTAAGTAGTCACTACTGTCATTCCATACTTGCTAGCCCAGTATGTGTACAGAAGGTATTCTCTTATCCTGGTTCAACTCAGTGTTAGGCAAGATTTGTGTTCAAAGGGTTGGGGATAGGGCCTTCCCAATGATCTTGCTCCTCCTCCAATATTAAGGAGCTCTAATAGAGTGGGTAATATTTCCTCCTCCACAGAGGGTTGCCTGTTCCTCTCTCCTGCTGCAGTAGGCCCTCACCTGTGCCCCAAACCCACAGTTGCCTGCTCTTCCCCTAGGAACCTAAGGCTTTTGTTCTAAAGATGGGATAGGTGGGGGCAGTCCCAGAAGGACTTCATGCCTTTCTGACAGCAGTTTCTGTTCACTTTCCCAAGTCCTGTTCACAAGGAAGGCACTCCTCAGTCACTTGCCTTGCCTCCAGTACACTCCCTTGAGCTCCTGGTAAGGGCTGTGGCCTGCCTGCACATGAATGAATTCTCCAGCTTCTGTTTCCATGCTGTCGCTCAGCGTTCAGTACTTTAAAATGTAGCTGATTTTTTTCTTACTGGTTTATATGATATCCAGCATCTGCTCCAGGTACATATCTTATCTTGTCTACTTGGAGGTTCATGCTTCTCCTTAGATTTCAGGTTACTTGACTGTCCTGCAACCTAAATTCTTTGAATATTCCAGAAAAATTACAATTTTATAGACTCTATGGGATTTTTACTGTTGTAAGCAAGGAGGCAACACTCTTCTGGCTTTATACATCCTAGAAGAATCCTGATCATATGAGGGTTTTGCTTGTTTTTAGTAACAAAAGGTTCAGGAGATTGAAATACATGAATGTATATGTTTCATGCCAACTTGCCAAGTAGAAATATGTGAGCAAGTGCTCGAGACTCTAGTTAAAATGTTACCTCTTAGAATTAATCCAAACTAAATGGGTGTTGCAAAGGAGGAATAGATCTTGTGTCCCATTTGACTTCATGTTTCCTTAATTTGGAGTCAATATACTTACTGGTGACATATGACTATGTCATAGGAAACCTTTCAGAAGACTTAGCAATGTGCTTCTATTTTTGCAGGAGATAGAGGATAACATGATGTGGTCAAAGAAAAAGAAATCAACAACAATAAAAAGACCATCATTGACTGGTAATACCTAAAAGTACCACTACCAATCCTCAGATTACAATAAGCCATTTGTCACTTTTCTCTTTCCCTCAACCATATGCTTATGAGTAATACATTTCCTAAAGCTGATTTATAATACCTTTCATAAGCTTCTACCTATTTTTTCCCATCTAAATATAGTCACTCTTAGATACCCACAAGTATACAGACGCATGGGTAGCTAAAAGATTTGTTATAAATTGTGTGAAATAATAACTAGTAATTTAACACATTAAGAGAAACACTGTGGATCTCAAAATAAGTGTTTAGTAGAAAGTTATAAAATACTAAAAGCTTCTAGTTGATATTTCAAAGCTTTCAGTATACAATTAATATTGAACTGTCATCCTTATAATGTCAAAGCATATCACTACAAAAATTATCTGTGTCTTACTACAAAGATCAAACATAATTGCATGAGAATGTGAACATGGGATTGGGCAGAAAAGGAGAAAGCAATGAATGGGCTATAATGTTGGCATAAATTTATCTTTGTTTTTAAAATTTTCATACAGAAAAAATCCAAGTCTGAATGTGGACACTCTGAGGACAGATGATCTTGTTCACCCCTAGGTCTGTAAAATAACTTCAGGCAATGACGAAGGAGGGAGACTTCTCCAAAAGGCTCTCATGCAGACTGGCCCTGGTCTCTTCTTAACCACAAGTTTGTTCACTTGATTAAGATGGTATCATCATTCTTGTTTTAAGAGGACAAAGCTGAATTGTGAACATTACATTTAGGCTATGTAAGAAAACTTCACTTCTAAAGATGTACAATTATGTATTAAGGGAGAAAGTGTAAGTACGTTTGTGATATACTTACTTGAGTTTTGGCAAAAGTAATTCATCCCCTAATCTATGCCTAAGTAATTTTATAATACAGTAGGTGGGAAAGAAAAGAAATGAAAAAATAACAGGGAGACATCAGATCAGGAATTAATATCTGGAATTAAGATTAATAGCAAGGGGCTGGGGTTATGGCGCAGTGGTAGCGTGCTCGCCTAGCATGCGGGAGGCACTGGGTTCGATCCTCAGCACCACATAAAAATAAAATAAAGCTATTGTGTCCACCTACAACTAAAAAATAAATATTTTTAAAAAAAAGACTAATAGCAAGAAGGGCAAGGCAAACAGGATACAGAGAGAAATAAACACCTCCACTCTAAGAACATAAATGATGACTTCAATAAGTGGACAAGGAGAGAGCAATCAGCTTCACTGACATGATATGAGATGGTAGCAGCTGGGTGAGGAACACAAATCAAGCACAAAGCACAAAGCCTTATATGCAAAAGAATTAAAAGAGGCAGTATTATGGTTTGGATGAGAGATGTCCCCTCAGATCTCTGGTGTTAATGCAGGAATGTTTAGAGGTAAAATGACTGAACTGAGACAGCTGTAATCTAACCAGTTCATCCAAGTCTGAATGGATTGAGTAGTGGCTGTGGGCAGGTGGGGCATGGCTGTAAGAGGTGGGTCACTGGGGATGTGCCCAAGAAGGGGTTGCTCTTCCTGTGGCCCTTATACTCTTTCTCTCTACTTCCCGACACTGTGCCATGAGTGCAGCCGCTTCCCTCCACTGGGCCCTTCTGCCATGGTATGCTGGTATCAAGCCTTGACAAGCCCTAGGCTCACAGCAATGGAGTCAGCCATCAAAAGAGTGAGACCTCTGAAACCATGAGCCCCAGATGAGCGTTTCCTCCTCTAAATTATTCTTGTTAGGTATTATGGTCATAGTGACACAATAGCAATGTAAAGATGACTAACTCTGGCACAGTGGTAAGAAAGACTAATACAGGCACAGTTGAGGATGTGTGAAACATCGCGATGGTTTTAGGGAACTGAAAGCAATTGTACACTGCTGAATGGCAAAGTATGCACAGAGAAGGGAAAGACAACAGTAAAATCATGGTGGGCTATTAGGTCAGACCAAGGAGTCTGGGCTGTCCTGTTAATGATCAAGCATTATCCAAGCATTTAAAGGGGAGGGATGTGGCCAGAATTGTGTTTCCCAAGAATCATTAAAACTGCAGGATAGAAGATGAACTTGAGGGGGTCAAGACCAAGGATAGAAGACCAGTCAAACTCAAGGCAAGAGACTATGAAAAGAGAGGCGAGGGTAGACTTATTGGGGGAACTACTAAGACAGAATTGGTCAACCATGGCAAATGACTGTATAAGGGTACTTGGGCAAGGAATAAAAGAACCCAGTGATGGTTCTAAATATCACCCCAGATAGGGCAAAGCAGAGCTGGCAGAGCAGTCTTCTCTGGAGAAGGCAGACAACATAAGAATGAATGTTTGGTATGTATTGAAATACACAAGTCTAAATTCTCAGAAAAGATAATTAGTCTGCATTTATATACTTTGAGGCCATTCACATAATTATAAGTTACAACTGTGAGCATGGATGAACTCATCCATGGAAACCCTTTTAAGTGAAAGAAAGCTTTCTCAAAGAGAATTAAAAGTGAACAACATTATAGTGTTTGATGAATACAGGTTGTATTACTCTGTGTCATTTACCAGATCAATCACTCCTCGTGCCCTCTGCACTGAGAGGGAGGGGACGGGTACCTTAGCAGAAGGGGAAAGCCCAGGCTCTACTGCAGCTCCTTTACCTCCTGAAGGAGTGCAGGTCAGGATCAGACATTCACTACACCAAAGCTTGAAAACAAACACTTAGGTCGAACTAATTTTTAAGACCTTATGTATACATGCCAGATATGTAACTGGGGCTCCTTTTCTTGGTGAATTCAGCACCCTATTCACTAATCTGATCATAATAAGCTCAGGTCAAGGGACTTAGAATTTGGCTGCCTATAATGGCTGCTGTAGTCCCTGCTCAATCAATTATTTATACCTCAGGCATCTTAACATTAAGCAAGTGGTACACATATCTGATAAGTGTTCAGTTGCTTGGAAACCAAGATTTTTCAAATTTTCCTTCTCTGATCGCAATTTTAACTATTGCCAAACCACAAACTTCAATATCTGTATCACCTTAATTAACTACAAAATAGGCAAATTTAGCACACACATTTTCAAGATCTTTAAATAACAGTATTTATATCACATATCAGAGTATATGTAGGTCAGAATAAAATATCAGGTTGCCACGGTCAGTTTCCAATTAAGTCTCATGTGACATATGAGGCTTTGACACTAGTCACTAGGCAACTCCCTGTCAATTCTACAATAAATAGGAATAATTTACTGATATACTTTTTCAATCAAGGTATGCATACAATCTGTGATGTGGTAACACGATTCTCATGAGATAAGGTAAATACCTATAGAAATACTAATTCAACCAAAGGCATTATTATCTCAAGGCAACCAAGTTGTCATTAGCAGCTATAAAGGCCATTATTAAGTTTGTAAAATTAAATTTCAGCTTTAACTCTCAGTTCCACTACAGTTAATTAGGTGCAGAATAGAGTTGTAAAGGTTATTCAATGAATTCTGAAGTCAAGGGCTTTTGTTTATTGAATATAGAATCTGAGAAAATATATTTAACTTTTCTTAAAAACTTTTCTAAATAAGACACTCCCTTTCCTGCCTTGAAAATACAGTTGAAGATAAGAAATCTGATGAATAAGTGAAGGGCTCAATAAATAGAAGACTTAAAACTGGGGTTTTCTATCTCCTTTCAGATCTATGATTTAAATACCAATCTTATTTATCTTGTCTTGCAATAGACATGATATCACCTATCTTATAAACATCAACAGAATATCAATCATAATGCTCAGCAATCTTCCCTGAGATAATCTGTGCTCCATTCTATTAATAGAGACTAGTGATTTTTCAAGTGTAGTCAGTCCCCTGACCAGCAGCCTCAGCCTGGTCTGGGATTGTAGAAATGCAATCAATCCCACCGTAGGACTGCTGAGTTGGAATCTCTGGGGGTGGGGTCTAGTAATCTGTGTTTTAATAAGCAGGTGATTCTGTCACCCACTGAAGTTTTAGAATCATTAATATATGTGAAAATTCCATTTTTTCAAATAGATAAAAAAGACGTAAGAGTAATAATTCCATAACATTGTTTTCTTAAAGATAATAATTGGAAAATTCAGAAAGGTACAAAATATGCAGCATACTAAAATGATGCCAAGGTAAATCAGACTAAACCTAGTCAGAGTTGAATTGGGAAAGCAGAGGAAATACTATTTGATGGTCTATTTATAACGTAATAAACAGCATAAATTAGACAAAAACATGTCATTGATATAATGCTATTCTTTCTCCCTATCCAAGCTTGAAAAATACCTAAAGACAAAAGCAACCAGAGGATATTAGCCCACCAGATATGAAACATACTAAAAATCTATAATTGAAACAGCTTGGCAGTTTCTTTACAAAAAAAACCATGCAATTGTTATCCAACTCAGCAATCACTGTCATGGGCATGTATTCTAGAAAAATCTTGTATATAAATTATCATAACAGATTTATAAGTGATAAAACTAGAGACATGCTGTTCTTCAACAGGTGAATGATTAAACAAATTCACACACATGATGAATGTGTGTGAAATGGTATATGCTTATTACCTTTTGACCTGCTTCTGTTAGGACAAGACTTCAGTTATCAGTAGCAACTAAACACGCTATACAACAACTTGCATGAATTTCTAAGACATTATGCCAAGAAAAGGTGGGGAAAGCCAATCCTCAAAGGTTATATACTGTATAATTTGCATTTTATAATACTATTAAAATGACAAAACTGTAGAAATGGAAAACAAATTAGTGGCTGCCAGAGAGGGTGAGAGAGGAGGTGGGTGTGGTTATAAAAAGGCAATGTGAGTAACCCTTGTGTGATGAGACTGCTACATGCTACATGTGGTGGTGAACACAGGAACTTACACATGTGATAAATGGCACAGAACACACACACACCACACAATGAATTCAAGAAAATGGGAAAAAATCTGATTGTTGTAAATGTTAACATGCTGGTTTTGATATTGTACTACAGATTTGCAAGATGCTACCATCAGGGAAAACTGAGCAAAGGACACAAGGAATCTCTATTATTTCTCACAACTATATGTCAATCTAAACTAGTACAAAATTAAAATTTCAACTTAAAACTATAGGGAGCTGGGTATGGATGTAGCTCAGTGGAAGCATGCTTGCTTAGTATGTGAGAGGCCCTGGGTTCAATTACCAGTACCCCTCAGAAAATAAAGTATGGTACTGGTACATAAACAGATCAATGAGACAAACTAGAAAAATTCAGAAATAGAACACTTACATGAAAATTTAGTGTATCATCCAAGTAGTACATAAAATCACTGACCAAAATGGACGTTTAATAAATAGTTCTAGGGCTAGGGGTGTATCTCAGTGATAGGGCACTTGTTTAGCATGTGCAAGGCCCTGGGTTCAATACCCAGAACTGAAAAAATAAAATTAAAAAAAATTAATGGTTCTGATACAATAGGCATTTTGGGAAAAAAATTTGCACTTACTAAAGAAAAACATCTATGAATTCTTCTATAACCTAAATATAGGAAAAAACTTCCCTTGACTCAGAATCCAAATAAGAGAGACCGACAGATTTGTCTATGTACAAGGAAAACTTTATTGGTCAAAAGTAAAAAATTAGAAGCAAATTCAAAAGACAAATGGAAAACCCATACATCTATGAATAATTTATTTTTGACAACAAATGGTCATGGGACAATTTCAACAAATGGTGATGGGCTAAGTGGTGAAAGATTGAAGCTGGATGACTACTTCATACCTTATACAAAATTTATCCCAAAGTAGATCCAAGACCTAAATTTAAGAGCTAAAACTATAAAACTCTTAAAAGAAAATACAGGCATAAATCTTTGTTAACGCAATTTAAACAACAGCTTTTGCATATAACACCAAACCACCACCACCACAAAAACACCCTGGGAAGTTGTACTTCATCATAATTAAAAACCTGTTGCTTCCAAGAATCTTACTTAACAAGTTTTGAAAAATAATCTAGCAGTGCCTCAAAAGGACAGACACAGATTTATTGTGTAACTTGGCTGTTCCTCCCCACATAAATGCAAAAGAAATAAAAATTTTGTCTACACAAAAACACACAAATGTTCACTGAGGCATCACTGGTGATAGCCAAAAAAAGTAGAAACAATCCAAATGTCTATCAACAGATGAGAAAATGTTTTGTATCCATACAATATAATATCATTCTGCCACAAAAATGAATAATGTAGTGATAGGTTTATAACATAGATGAACCTTGAAAACATTATGCTAATTGCAAGAATCTAGGCACAAAAATAGGTAAACCTATAAGACAGAAAGATTAGTGATTGACAGGCTATTTAGGGGGTAGGTAGAATGGCCACCAGTAGGCCTAAGATTTCTTTTTATGGTAATGAAATGTTCTGAACTAGATGGTGGTGGTGTTTACAAAACTTTGTGAATTTAATTAAAAAACAGAATTGTACCTTTTTAATAGCTGGATTTTATGGTACATGAATTATGTCCTCATCAATAAAGTATAACAAACCATGAGAAAAAATATTTGTACTACATATCACAGTTAAAGAGCTATTATCACTAATATATCAAAAATGTTTAAAATGAAGGAGAAAGAGGTCAAAAAATATTTAAAAAACAACCAAAAGGCACAGAAAATTTACAACAAAGATCTAAAAATGGTATTTAATCATATGAAGTTATATTCAAGTTAATACATAATAAAAGAAAATTAAAACTATACAACAACACCCATTCTCACATTAGTAAAACTGAAAATGTTTGATAACACAGTCTATTAACAAGGCTATGGAGAAATGGGTCTTCTCATTACCTTACTATTAAGAACAGATGTTGGTACATTCCGTATGGACAGAAATATGACAATACCTATCAAATTCACTTTTGTGTTTACCTTTTGACCTAGTGATCCCACTTCTAGGAATTTACCCTAAATATACACTGCCAGCCTTATGAATGTGTGTGGATGTGTGTGTGTGTACACATGCACACATACACAAGGTATCCACTGCAGCAACATTTTTAGTTGCAAAATACTAGAAACAGCCTAAATGCCGATGGCTACATAAGTTAAGTGATGTCCAAAGGCGACTTGGAAACTATAAAGAAAACAAAGTCAATCTCTATGAACTGACATGTATTAACACCCAGAATATACTATTAAATGGGAAAAAAGCAAAGCACTCTTGCACATGTGCTCACTCACCCACTCTCTTTCTCTCTCTCTCTCACACACACACTTCATGTTACCTTTATGTGTGAAAAAACAGGAAAAGAAAATTTACAAAAAAAGATCTAAAAATGGTATTTAATCATGTGAAAATGTTCAAGTTAACACATAAAAATAAAAGCTAATTAAATATAAGAAAATGTTCTGTATCCATACAATGGGTTTATTTTTGCAAATTAAATATGAGGAGAATAAATCAAAATCTAAAGACAAGAACTAAAGTGAAAACGGGGTGGGAAGAACTGGAGTCATGGCATTTCTGGGTACATCCTCATCTTGAGACTATATTGCTTTGTATATCCAAATAAGTAAAAATCAGCAAGCGTGGGTGGAGGGATGCTATGACAGAATACAACATAAATATAAGAACCTAACTATTGCAGATAAAGAACATAATCACATCAAAGAGAGGAATGAAAGGAATTAACCCAAGTCATTTGACATGGTACTTTTGCCAATGTACTCACAGTTTTATATAAAAAGAACCATAAATATTGAACTCGTTAGTAGGTTTCTTTTCACAGTAGTACAGGCAAGAAATTCTAAAAATATGTTTTTTAATTGAACAAGTAAGTATACTGAGAATAATGAAGGCCAAGCTTCTCACAGATGGTGAGTTCATTTACAAACACAGAAAGGAGATACACTAGGTATGAACCCTGTGGAATGGAACTGAAATTGAAGGTATTAGGAAGAAGTCATGTTTTGAACAGATGGATAGATCCATGACAAACGAATGGACATCTATTTATTTGTGCATTTTTTCTTTTTCCCTAGCTTTGACCTCAAAGAGGGTCTCAAAGTTATGACAGCCTGATAGCAAAGAGCACCCCAGCACCAAGATCGAACTACCATTCCTAGCTAAAATGAACCAGGGGTCCTGGGAGAACTGGCTGCTTCTAGGAACACAGCAGAAAGAGAAGCCTGGAACACCATGATATGCCTGAAAGAAAGGAAAAGTGGACTGACAGTGACGTGTCAAAGCAGAAGCCACCTTGGAGAGGATCCCACTGGCTAAGTTTGGAAGTTTGCACATTAAAATAAATATTGATAACAGTTTATAATCCACTGATAAGAAACACTGAGTCTATAACAAATGTAAGTGAGTAAGTTAATAACGAAGCAAACAAATACAACTTTAGAAAAATCTGTGAAGACACATTGTACACAGTAAATTTGCCTGTTGTCCTCAAAAACATCAAGGTCATGAAAGGGAAAAGAAAGGATGAGGACCGGATTCAGATCATAGGAGATGTGACAATTAAATACGCCATGTATAGATAAATCCTGGACCCAAAGGGAGAAATTCTATGTGTACATCATTATTGGAATAATAAACAAAATTCAAATTCAGACTGTCAACTGGTTTTAAATTCACTGATTTTTAATCACTAAAGTTATATAAGAAAACATCCTTGTTCTTAGGATATATCCATTGAAACAGCTTCAGGTTAGTCTACAACCCTGAAATGATTCAAGGAAAAAATAATACGTATGTGAAGAGAGAAGAGCTAATAATAAAGCCAATGAAGCAAACAGTGAAACAATGATGAATCTAGGTAAGAAGCCCACCTGGAAGGTTTTTATGCTACTGGAATTTTTCTATTGATATCATTTGAAAAAAGTCATGCAAAAAGTGTCAGTTTCTTTAAAATACAATCAAAGCAAAAAAATTAACATTTTTTTTCAAGCCAAGGAAATCTTCTGAAACCTTGCACTATGTTTTGAATAAATTAAATGTCTCTATGCTCTTATACAGCTGAGGAAACTAAAGGGGGAAAAAAAAGAGGTAAGAACGAAAGATTATTTGTATAAGTGTTTGGAAAATATTTTGATTTCTTCCAAACAGCACTCCAGGATTTTCTATACAATTCTGTACTTCTGTCAATCATAGAGAGAATGTCATTTTCCTGGTTGAAGATTAATATATTTTAACATATAATGTACTTAAATGCAAAACTTTTGTCTTTTTCAAAATTTATCAACTTTCTTACAACCATGTAAGTTCAAGATCATTATACTTTCATTTCTGAGGAGCAACAAACTAAGTCAAAGAGATGTAAAACTGAGTGCATCTCAGAGTGAATAATACAAAGCAAGTCAAGAACTGAAGATTCCAGAAACTTGATCCAGTGTCCACATTGCAAGTGCCTTGGTTTGACTTTCTCATCAACACAAATCTAGATGTTACATATATATTAAGAGAAATAATAATGGGAAGCACACTTTGCTAATATATTCATGGTAATGCATGTTTACCCAAAGGAAATTAGAAAAATAATTTCCATATTTTAATCAGAGATTTAAGCCTAATATTACACCCAACAGCTGTTCCTTTAGCAGCTAGTAATTTCATTTAGCTACACTAAATGAAAGCTTGTGTTATGAAAAAAGTAAAGACCATTTATAAAGGACAAATGTTTTTAAAAATTTTTTGTTTCAGTATTTTTCTCCTTTAGCATTTTTTTAATTTAAACTGCCACTGCTGGTGACAATAACCAAGAGATGACTGGAAAAGTGTCCCTCTCCATATCCAAGGAGTAATAATAATTTCACTAATAAAGCAGCAAGTCTTTAAGTTATTCCAATAGATAGATAATCTTCAATTTCATCTTAAGAGGTTTATTTTTGCTTTTTTTTTTTCTTTTTGCTATAGTTTTAGTTCCTAACTCAAGTTCCCTCTCTGGCAGCGACTTCACTGTAATTACAGAGCCATGTACAGTAAGTCTGCAGTACTGAGGCCTGGATTAAATTGTGGCCCAGTAGATTTATATATGCCTTGACATCTATAGGATGGATCATTACCCCAGAATATTATATATTCTTATTAATATAAGAATATATTATTATATATATTATTATTATATATTATTATGATATTTCATAGCAAGTAGCTATGAAATATCAAACTAGCATCACAGAAAAACATCTATATTTCAGAACCCTGAGTTGGTCATGTCTTTTGATTCCCCCAAAATTTTCTAGTTCTTTGATTCACAAAATTATGAACAACTAGATTTATCTTTTGTAATATTAACCAATGTATATGTTAAAATTTAAGTCTAACAGATAGAATGTATAATGTCCAAACCAGTAGGAGGAAAATAAGGAAAAATTTTTTCAATAAAAAGGGGTTAAAGCAGCATAATAAATAGTATATAGTAGGGCTGGGCTTGTGGCTCAGTGGTAGAGCACTTGCCTAGCATGTGCAAGGCACTGGGTTCAATTTTCAGCATCGCATATAAATAAAAATAAAGTCCACTGACAACTAAAAAAAATTTTAAAAAATAGTAAATAAGCAAAATTAAAAATGGAAAACACTATAGATATAGGATATGAATAACAATATACAATCATCACAGTGTAACTGTTCTATACTCAAATCAACAGCTGAGATAAAATCTGAGCTGTTTTTTTTTTTTTAATGCCAGCAATATGCTATTTAAGAGATATCTAAAATAGAGTGGCTCTGCTTTGTTCCAGTTATTACTAAATAACTGATCTTGAAGAGATCACATTTATGTATTTTTTTGACACCAACACAATCCTAGCTTGTGTTGGTGTAGCTCTAAAGAAAAAGTAGTCCAGAGAAAAAAAGCCCAAAAAGATGATGACTTTCTCTAGAAAATAAGGGATAAAAATACTGTGACTTAGGAGTAACTGCTTTGCTAAGGCACATAACCTACAGTGATTTTTTTTTTTTTTTGGTCACTTAACAGGGAACTCCTTTCTTTTCCACTAGAATATATTTTCCCCAAGAGGTTTATTAAGAAAAGATTTGCCAAAGAACAGAAAGCATATAACTTTATATGTGCCACTACAAAATGTGAAATCAGGGTGTTAACATGCCAAAAGGAAGTCAAACACTTGAATCTATATCTGAGTGAAAGTGAACCTCATCACTACCCTTGGTGCATGTATGAAGACACAATTGGTGTGACTTTATCTGGTTTGCAACCAGGGAAATGGAAAAACTGAGCTCTATATATGTACTATGACTTGAAATGCAATTAAATAAACTAATAAAAAATTTAAAAAAAAAAAGAAAGAAAGAGAACCTCAATTTCGGAGTCCCTGCCTAATGAACGCACTCTGACACAAAACTGGAGGTCTGCTGTCCACACTTGCTTGGCAGTTGTGAGGAAGACAAAGGAAGATAGTTTTCCCAAAACCCCAAGAACTCATGATGACATACTCCGTTACTGAATTTATGGGAACTCACAGCATCAGAACACATTCTCCTGCCTGGAGCCAAATATTGTCCTCTACAGCCTCTCTGCATTTGTTCTATCTTTGGACAAGACAAAGAGGGGCAACCAATCATTTTCCACAAGCAGCCAGCAAAAATCTCAAGACCTAATCTCACCCACACATTAACTCTCTCTTCTCTAGGGCATACCATATTGAGAACACTGTGTCATTCGAGGCCAGTCCACCGTGAAAAACCACCTCATCATGCAAGGAGGCTAACCATCCCACTGTCAGCAGCTGATAGAACTACAGTGTAGAAATCATCAAGGAGATGGAAGACATGAAAAGCACTTCAACCATCTGGATCTACTTGACGTTCATAGAGCACATCACCCAACAATAGAATGTACGTTCTCATCAGGGATCCAGGGAATAGTCACTAAGATACATCACATCCTGGCCATAAACAAACCCCCAGCAATTTAAAAGAATAAAATGACACAGAATTGAGACTCTGACCATAGTGGGATCAAACTAGAAATTGACCAAAAGCCAAAAGGAAAGTCATCTCAATGCAATAATCACAACAAACCCATGAGAGAAGTATCACAACACAGACCCCATATTTAATGAAAGTGAGACTCAAAAAGGTGTTAGATAAGCCGTAAGTGTTAAAGCCAAAATTATATTTAGAAGTGTCCCACTGCGAAGTTTATACTTTCCACTATAGTATGCTACCTCTCAACAGAACTTCCAATCCAGCAGTCTCCAAAATTTTTAATCACACTATTAGTTTTTAAGTTGTTTGCACCCCCAATGCATATAGTTTTGTTTTATTCATGTACTATCATCCTACTAGGCAAGTGAACACAAAAAATTACTTTGAAAAGTTGCTTATCTGAGTAAGGAGAGGTCCTAATATTTTCTCTATGTGACATGGTGATGGCTCTGAACACCCCTTGTGAACATTGCAATTAAAACCGAAGCTCTTTTTTTACCTCAAGATTTTTCTTTCCTCGCCTTCATTGGTGCCACTGGCTTTCAAACCTAAACTGCAGCACTGCATACTGATCCTTGTTCAATTACGGTCCACAGATCCATTTTGTCAAAATATCTTCCATCCTCAGCCCGTCATTGATCATATGACTATCCCTCTCAGTTTCACAGAGTTGCCACACCGAGAGCCCTGGTTAGGACTTTTATCCAGGTAACAAAAATTTCAACAGCACAGGAGTAAAAGACAAGTTCTTCAATTTACCAGATTATAATAACCTATAACACTGAACATTATTTTTCAGTTACTAATTCATCTCATTGCTTTTCAATCCATACTTGACTATTTTATTTGTAAGACTTCACAAAGAAAATATTTTCAAACACCCACTGGAAGCTTAAGGACTTACCACTTTTCAAACAAGTTCACCACCAGAAGAAATCCTGAGAATGAGCTAATCCAAACCCTGAAATGGCCCCAGGAAAGCAGTGAGCCTCAGAGAAATGAAGTGGTTCTCTCTGACCTCATGGCCAACAAGAGACAAAAATATCCCATCTCGCTCAGGGATGAAATCACCTGCATTTAAACTTTCTCGTTACTACATCATCAGTGGCCTTGACAAGGGAAAAAAGGTGGGGGTACTCTTTAAGGAGCTCTATTGCATGCCCAGTGCTGCATGCTTTTTTTAAACCAAAATCTCATTTACTGACAAAACAATAAATGTCTACAGGCTCAGTTAGAGAATAAAAGCAAATGAACAGGTAAGATTCAAACAGCAGGGAGCTGCCATATGTGGAAAAGTGAAGAACACCCCGAGAAACTGAGGACACATAGCTTGAGCAGCGCTGTCAGCCAGAGGTGCAGGGCAAGGCTGCTCGTCTTCTCATTTCTGAAAACCAGATTATTACAGTGAAATGTATCACAGAGCCCTGACCAAAGAAACCAAATCAGCACAGCAAGCCCACTCATGTGCAGGGCACGTTACACACATCCTCTCATTAAATCTTACCATAGCCACAGTTTTAATGAATGAGGCAACTGTCCAGAGATTTTAAAAGTTGTCTACAGAGCTAAAAGGAGGTAGCACTGTAATGCAGGACTACTTAATTAATACCTCCATCACCGTTTTCTCCTCCCACCAACAGCTTCTTGAACCCTCAGCTCCTTTCTTGCTGTTTCTAGATGTTCAATGATTTAATCCATTGCCCCTTCAGGGACAACTGTATTGTACACATGGGCTCCTAAAGATAAACAACTTGACCCAAAGGACTTGTTTCCCATGGTGGATGCTCTGGTATTTGGCAGGGAAACTGGTGGTAATCTCTGGGGACAGCATGGAAGGATTCCAGCACATCCCTCCCATTATTTCCTGCAGCCCCTCAACCAGTAAGTACACTACAGAAACACTTGCTGTATAAATGTCACTTAAAGCCACCTTCAAATAAACATTCAGTTCAATTTAAAAAACCACTATGGGGATATCTCACAGTATTCATGAATGAATCAAATAATATTTGCCTAGCACTGTGACTAGCATATGTAGCAAACATTTAATAAGCAATTATTATTTGTTACTGTTTTTATTAATTGCTATTCTAAGTCCATTTTTTACACATCCAATGCGATGACCTAGTGAAAATTCACATGATATTTTCACCAGCTCTTTGCCCCCAAAGAGAGAAGGAAATAAAATGTCATTAGAAAAATCAAACAAAAATGGAAGCATTAAAATTCACTACTAAAATGGGTATCAAATGGCTATTTTGCTTGTTATAGTTGTCTAAGCAAAACAGATCTGAATTTTGCTTTTTTTCTGTAAAAGGAAAAAGCACTTTGAAAAAACTGGTGCTGGCACTACACAGGCCTCTCAGAGAAAGAAAGTGGTTTGTCCTCTCAGCATCTGAGGTGACAGCAGCAGACATTCCAGACTGAGGATTTTAATTAATGATTTTCCATGACTGTCAAAAAGACAGTATCTTAATCACTGTTCATTAAATGGAGTTTCTGCAAACAGAAAATATATACACTGAATACCGGAAAGAGACATTTCCAACAATTCAGCCCCAAGTATGAGCTAATAGGGAGTGCCTGCTTTCCTCCTACTTCCTACCTGCAGTCATGTAGTTCAATTCTGGATGCTCATCCACAACAGCTATTTAACAACATACAATATTTATTAAGCCATCAAAATCCCACTGGAATCTTAATGTTCAAAACCCTGTAAAATGAGTACCATGAAAACTTTCCACCAGGGTAACAAAGAGGTAGGGCCAACCTCTTCTCCAAGAGTAGTCACTAAAATGACAGCCAGTTTCCCTTACAGGTCAGACACTGTTTCAAGGGCTTTGCATATTTTAGTTCATTTAATCCTTGCAATTACCCTATGTGAGAGCAACTACTGTTATCCCTCGTTAACAGATGATATGTCCAAACATAATTCAGAAACTAGCCCCGAAACACTCAGTGATTGTCAAGAATGTTAACAGATTGTATATGTGTCTACCCTGTTTACAAAGCTCATTCAAGCATATTATCCCATCTGCTCTTCTTCATAGCTGCCTTTGGAGGTAGGTACTGTTTACTACTGACCCTAATTTATAAATGAGGAAACAAGACTCACCTAAAGGTCAAGTAATCATTGGGGCTGACATCAGAATCCAAGGCAACCACAGTAGCCAACCTGTCTCTAATATCTTAGAGTAGGCTTTAGTTACTCTACCCTTCAAACATTTATATACCACCAATGTATTTTTTCTTTTCCTGAAGTCATTAAATGAACTGAGTTTTACAGTCTTTACCATAAAAAGTTAAAAGAGGGATATATTTGTTTTTTAATTCTATTTTCCTTAAGTAAACCATGTACTGTTTATCAGTGACCCAATGTATTCTTTAAGCAAAGAAAAAATTATTCATTGAAAAGTCTTTTTCAATAAGCATAAAAGATATTCAAATATGTTCCTCAAGAGATATGAATATAATTTAAATAGCTAACACTAGCAGCTATTACTTTTCATGCCTAATAGCATGGATATAATTATGATGAAAGATACAAATCACAGGTATATACTTCAACAATTTATTATTTGTTATTGAGTACCTGTGATATTTATATGGAAAATATAACACATCATTTTTACCAACATATCAGAGGCAAGGTTATACCTGTCACTGCAATCTACAAAACAATGCTATAACTTTTTTTTATTGTTGAATTAAGCTGAGCTTATAACTGAGTATATGAAAATATTACAAACCAGCTTATAACTGAGTATATGAAAATATTACAAGCCTATAGAATTATCTTTTTTTTAATTTAAGGAATTCTTAATATCTGGCTTTAGTGAAAAAATTTAATTTTTCAACTAACTGGATATTTCATAAGGCCAGTAGTCAGTCACTCAATTGATTTTATGATGTCAGTCACTTAGTTAATTATCTGAAGAATATTACATAGTAAAGAATATTAACATGTTCTCTAATAAAGCTATACGGTGAACTTTCTTATTACAAACCAGGCCATCAAAGTAATTTTAAAAACATTCCAAAAAAATGATTCATGAGATTGTGTACAGATCCATCAACACAATTTATGTAGAAAACAGAGTATTGCCGAAGTAACAAATTATTTTTAGAAAGCCCATCTAAGATTTCTAAACACTTCTAGTTCCTTACTCCAAAAAGTGAAGCCACACTTCTCAGTTCTGCAACCACCTTGCACTCTGGGCAAGAGCAATAGGAAAGGGAGACAGAGTACGTGGCTTTGTACTTTACCTGCACTCGTCCTCCAACCCCTCACCCTCTTTTTAACCAGAGTTTCTTAAATTTTCTCTTTGAAATACCATCACAATGAGCTTTTATTTTGCATTCTATTTTTTAACTGAGGACAAATCCCAGGAACCTTGAGTTCAGCTGGCAATGTATTACCAGCAGATACCAAGATTTCTTGTAAGAAATTATAGTTAATACATGTACAAGTATGTAACGACAAAGACCACCATCAATACAACTATGATACACCAACAAAAATATGGAAAAATAAATTTTAAAAAATAATAGCTCTTCATTTAAAAGAAAAAGAATTAGGAAAGAAAAGGAACTGCAGTTAATGACCATAAAAATTATGCAACTGAAGTTTTTGAGCGGGACAGAAGTTTTCCAAAGAATTTAAACTTATTTTTGAGACTTTATTTTATTTGAAGTTAGAATTTAGCTACAGACATTCCCTAATTCATTTTCTCAACTTAGGTTATGATATAAGCACTGGTCTCAAAGGGAACAAAATTGCCAATAAATTATCGTCATTAAAATTTGTACTAAGCAGTTCATTTGTCCATAAATTAAGGTAAACACTACCTCAAAGCCACTGCTGAACTTTAAAGTACTGATATGATTTTTTTATTGTTGAATTAAGCTGAGCTTATAACTGAGTATATGAAAATATTACAAACCAATTTGTAGTTTTATGTGCTGGACATACACACTTTCAGACCTGGTCAGAGCATGCACAGACATTTTTAGATGGCAGCTGAACCAAAACTGCATTTGAGTAAAAGCACCTTACTTAAAATCAGCACAAACCCATACTTCTTTCCGAAAAGGATCTCAAAACACCAATATAGAATTTAAGAGATAAGCCAACCACCAAGTGTTTAATGCTGACTTAGAACGGGCCAGGTTGGGCTTTAAGAACATTTTTCTTCAGGTTCAAAAAATGCAGATCCCTGTGAAAGGCAGCCTGGGCCTACCTCTGCCCTCCTCCTCAGATACAGCAGGCTGGGACTGACTCGGGAGGAGGTTCTAGGTGAAGGCAAGCACAGGAGATGGGGAGGTGACCACAGAACCACATGCGTCACATAAGTTCAAAGTGCTCAAAAGCCAAGCATGGGGCTAGAAGGCCAGAGGAGGCCCAGAAGACAAGACAGTAACTACATTAGCCCATGCGTAAAAGAAAGAAAAAGTGCTTCAGGCACAGGTTCAAAAACACATATTTTATGATGATACATTTAAATAAATACAAATGAGGGCTTTCTCTTAATCCATTAGGTTGCAATGGGAAACAAATTTATTCTGACTATTCAGACTCAATTCACAAGGTACATAAAATATACCGTGAAACAGTATGTCATGTATATTTTAGTAGAATGGACTCAGTGCATATCAGCACTTCCCAAGCTGTATGACGAGGGAGGCAGCGCCAGAGGAAATAGTAAAACACCCTATCACCCCACCAGTGGTTAGGTGTGGGGAGAGCAAGAGAAAGCCAGACATGAAGCTCCAGTGGCCATCTTCTGCAGCTCTTTGAGACAGCAAGTGCTACGTGAATTAAGAAAGACAACGAAATTTCACAAGAAATGGCAGTCTTCTGACATGCTGGATTATCACTTTTCTCTTTTCCAATTGTGGACCCTGGCTTGATACCTCTTGGGTGTCCAAATCATTTCTAGAGGGAAAGGAAAATGCATGCCTATCCAACTCCTCCTCATCACCTCCCTCTGCTGAGGTATTTTCACAGAACAGCACAGAACAGTGAGATGTATGAACATCTGTGAACACTGAAGCAAGTCTGTGTTTGTTTTCCCCCCCCAGGACCCATTTAATCTTCCTGCAGTGCTCCTATCACAAACTCCATGAGCATCATGACGGTTAGTAAGGTCAGAATTTAGATGGAAAATGTCCATGTTTCTTTTTTACTAATATCTCATTTCCTCTATACATTGCAGTCTTATCTCCTGTAGAATATTACACTTATTTCATATAATAATGTATTATTATTATTGTTCCCTTCAGTATACTATTTCTTGTTCACATCTAGTCACTAGTTCATACAGTGATCATGATTAAACTAATTTTACCTACATCTTTATTTTCATACATTTCTCTTTCACAAGGTCTTATTTCTTCTTATGACACCTATTACTTTCATCATTAAATTCTATCCATTCTGAGTCCTAAGCTATGCTTCCAGATTAGCCTTACTGACAGGCATGCTGGCTCAGGGACAGGGTTCTATAAATAAGCCAAAACCTCAGTTGTCTAGCCAAGAGGCAGATTCATATCTACTGCTACATTTTCAATGACCATTTATCCATTCATTTGATTAACAAAGCTTCACTGAACACAGGGAATAACTACAGCAGACCCCTCCCCTCTAGGAGTACAGTTATTCATAGGCAACAGCACAGAATCCTGTAATAGTAACATGTAGAATAGAGAGATATTAAGAACAATATGTGAGCATGGGACAGAGAAAGGGTGGTTCATGCTTCAGCAGCACAGCAGAGGTCAGCGGCTATCAGGAAGAGCATCCAGGGAAGTATTAAGGTTTTCCTCCTCTGACTGGGAAAAGGATTCTCATTTGACTCTCAATCTCTGGCCCCCTGCAGCCTGCAAATCTGTCCCTGGTGTGGCACACCCTCTAGAAGCTTACTCCTCATTCAAATCCAGAGTAAAATGCAAAATAAATAATGACAGAGGCTGCTATGTAAATACACTGCGCTACTACTTTTCTCAAGGTTAAAAAAATATTTCTAGTCATTTCTTTTATTATAAATTTGACCTTTTTTACCCATTTGAAGCCAGGTCATCATGAGCTCTCCAGGTCAGCCTCCTATGAATGTCCCATGAATATTCACAAAGGAAATATCTGTTCTTTTGTAAGAGCCCAGTTTCAACCGCCCTTGAAATGAACTGCTAGCACCCTTCAGGCTTCCCCTAGTTAAGTTCCTCTGAAGAAAGGTCATTTCAGCACATGGGTCTTTCCTCAAGCCCTGTCACTCAGCATGGCCCAGGGAACATGCAGTCTCCAATAGTATGACTCCTGCAATCAAGGCCCCGCACATCCAGAAGCTGGAGAGGGGCTGCACCTTGCTGCAGCCACTCTCTAGGCCTGCCTGGAAATGGCTACCTGCACCTCAGGATGTTCTGGAACTCAGTGAGATTACTAGGATGGTGCCTAGCCTGGAGGGCAAGACACAGAAAGAACTCAATGACTTAGAATGTCCTTTCTTCCTACCTGAGACACCTAACTCAAGTAAAAGAAAAAACAGAATTTATGTACTTGTAAAAGGAACCATGTATAGAACAAAAATACAACAACCACAGAGGGATATGTACCTAAAAATGTGACCACAAAATGTAAAAATAAACAAGTAACAGATCTACTAGAGCAAATAAATCAACTGTTTTCATGGGATAATTTACTATGCTCTCCATGAAACAAAAGAATTAAATGAATGTTTTATGGGATATAATATGAAAATACTCCTCTCAGAAATGAGAATGCAAATACCCTGATTAATAGTGATATATTACAAATTATTTGTTTCTTTAGAATTTTGGAAAAGTGCTATTCTTTGCACTCATGAACCTGGTCATTCATAGACCCAAAGGGAAACCTCAAAAGTTATTTAAAACATGAATCAGATTATGCTCTTATTTCAATATAATAAAGGTAGGAATAAATAATAAAAGGTAAGTAGAAGAGATTCTATAATCTGCAAGCTAAAAAATTAAATACGTATTATGTAAAAACAGCACCCAACAATAATTTAAAGAAGAAATAAGAGAAACTACAAAATCCCTAAAACATAACGGGAAGGAAATAATTCATGCCAAACCTTACAAGATGCACCTAAAACAGTAAGAGTTGGAAATTCTTAATTTTAAATGTTTCTCAGAAAATAATGACCAAAAAAAATTAACTTAAGTAAATACCAAGAGAAGAATCAGAAATGAGAATTCAGGGAATTAAAAAAAAAATCGGTAGATATCAGTGAACTGGAAGAAAACTAATCAACGGAACTGATTAATAAACCACCAAGCACAGCTTAGACAAGGCTAATAATTTAGAATAGCCTCAGGCAAGATTGCAGGGTAGGAGGGAGGGATCACTGCCTCATACCATTTAAGACTGGATAAAACTATGGAAGTAATGAGTGGGGAAACAGAATAGGAACTTAAAACAAGTGAAATAATGAAATGAGACAATGCTGGAAATATCAAAATGGCATCTTTAAAGTGCTGATAGGAAAAACAATCATCCTAGAATTCTTTACCCAGCAGTAAATCTTTGAAGACTATGGCAAAATGAAGACTTCTTTAGGAAGATAAAAGCTAAAAAACAATTCATTACTCACAGACTGATAGAAATAAAACAAAGAAATACAGTCAATAAGGTAAGAGAACATTAATAGGAGAATTTAGCCAGGTTATCAGGAATGCAACCGATATACATCAAATCAATATAATTTTTCTGTACTATAATAACCGATCAGGAAAACATGGCACTACGCAAAAACAAAAACTCCTTCTGACATGGAAAAAAAAAAGTACCTAGGAATTAACCTATTAAAGACTGCACAAAATTCTCAATAGGAACTTAAAATTTTAAAGGACATTTTAAAGTCCCCGAATAAATAGAGAGATGCTTATGGACAAAATGAATTAACATTTCAAAGATGCCAACGCTCCCTAAATTTACTTTGTATCTTCAGAGCATTTCATACATATCCCATCAGGAATTGGATGGTGCTGGAAAATTAATTCTAAAAATATACATGGGGGGGAATTAATAGCTTAGACATTATTTTAAGAAAATAAAGCCAAAGTTAGAAGGGGCTTATCCTGCCAGATGCTATAATTATGTCACAGTAATTAAGAATGGTTAAAAAAGAATCAAGAAGCAAAGTCAAGAAACAGAATACATCTTCTACTTCCCTCTCATACACCTACACAACACACGCATGTATGCATGTATGTATGCACACAGACACAGAAAAGGGGCAGACCAGAAAAAAATGTCTGAGGTCAGTTACAGGTGTCTAAATTCAGGCCTGAGGGAAGTCTCATGGCTCTATAACTAGGATATCATGGTGACCAGAGGAGGGACTCCTGTCATAGACACCCCTAACATAGGTGAGTAAGACTCAAAATGCTCTAAAAGAAAGAAGCACCATGAGCAATCTAGTATATTAATATTCCCAAACAACAGTGAGTCTGCCATGTATTCGGGGATGCTTTATTCTTCATGTTACCATTTACTTAGGATTTTACAAAAATATGCTTCAGTTCATTAGCCATGAAAACATCAAGTGGATCTCACCTCAAATACTCTTCAACCAATCTTTAAAGAGTAACATGATTATTAAAGTCTAAGGAACACATAGGCCATATTCCATGTACTTTTGTACGTTTCAAATTGTCACAATATGTCATTTATGCCTAGTTTAAGTAAAATCCTGGCACTGATCACATTTTACTTATTATAAATTAATGTGTAACAGATGAAATATTCTATAACTAAGTTGAGAATATAAATGAAAATAACATCATCTCAACTGTTGTTTTTAGTTAAACTTCTTATCAGAATTGGTATGACATCAACTTTACTCTCTCCAGGGAAAATGTCCTTGTCAGTATATTAGAGATGTATGAAACATTAAATAAAAACTGGTGGTTATGAAGGTTTTTATTTTAGATTAAATCATGAGTGTCATTCTACATTTTTCTATATAGAACATCTGGATATATTAAATATCATTTTGGTATAAACCTGTCAAACTATTCACTATGATTTTTCTTCTTCATTTCTCTCTGTTACAACAGATGTATAACAAATTGGTTTGAAATGTTTATCTAATATCAGGCATTGCAAGAAAAAGTATTATGACTTCTCTGAGAAAAAGAATATTACACATTCTTATAAAACACCCAAACCACTGATTATTTTTCCTATCCTTAAAATTATGATTTATATATGTTTTTGTTAAAAGAAAAATTTAGTGCTTACTTTGACAGTACATATACTAAAATTAGAATGACATAAAGATTAGCATGGCCCCTGTGCAAGGAAGACACTCAAGTTCATGAAGTGTCCCAGCTTTTTAAAAGGACACCCCTGGGGCGTGGGAGGAGGAAGGAAGGAAAGAAGGAAGGAAGGGATTGCTTGCATTGCATCATTTATGTCCAGTAAAGCCAACTCACATATGTAGTTAAATACCATTTAGTAAACTAATTTATTTTTCTGTTGAAGTAGAAAAAGTAAGTTTTACCGCATTTTCCACTGTCCTTTCAAATATTACACATTTGGTAATTTACTATATAATTATCACTTTTTCAATTAAATTGTACTGAAAATGAAACCTGTTGATCAAATCAGGATGCACTACTTACGAAGGAAAGTGAGTTTAATTCAAAACATAAGTTGTAACTGTGTCTTTGAAAAAAATGTATACTGTAGAACCTCATGAATGCTTGAGTTAAGCAAAAATGGAATAAAAACCTACACTGACATATTCATTCACTCTTTTTTTTTAAGTTTTAGATGGACATCGGACCTTTATTTTATTTTTTTATGTGGTGCTAAGGATCAAACCCATGCTTCACACGTGCTAGGCAAGTGCTCCATCACTGAGCTACAACTCCAGCCCAACATATTTATTCTTATACATATGCTCACATACAATGTTAGGAAGCACAATTCTCAGTGCTGCAGCCACTTCAATGTTTACAGTAGCTCAATTCACAATAGCTAAACTGTGGAACCAACCTAGATGCCCTTCGATAGATGACTGGATAAAGAAACTGTGGTATATATACACAATAGAATATTACTCAGCAATAAAAGAGAATAAAATTATGGCATTTGCAGGTAAATGGATGGAGTTGGAGAATATCATGCTAAGTGAAGTAAGCCAATCTCAGAAAACCAAATGCTGGATGTACTCGTTGATAAGTGGATGTTGATCCATAATGTGGGGAAGGTCATGGGAAAAATGGTGGAACTCTGTTCACAGGGGTGTAAGAGGGGAGGGGGTATGGGGACAGTAAAGGTGGTGGAATATGATGGTCATCATAGCCCTAACTTTATGTATGACTGCATATATGTTGTGATTCTATACAACTTACCACTAGAGAATTGATGTTATCCTCTATCTGTGTACAATGAATCAAATTGTACTCTGTTATCATGTAAGCCTAAATAGAACAAATAAATAAATTAAATATGAAAAAAAAAAACCCTTGATGGAGATGTGCTCTTTATATCTAGATCTCACTGTAATAATTTGGGAAAAACTTGACTGATGCGATGAATATTCTACAGCACTTTGCTTCTGGGTATAGGATGCAAACTACACTGCCAGCCCTTTGCAGAAGTTGCTTTCATCATGCATCACGGGAAACTCCTCTGAACATTTCACCTTTATCAAAAGACAGACTTGAGACAATATCTGAGATCTGTCGACACAAAAAGTGTAAATCCTAAGAAACTATCTGAAAGAAGACCATGACTCATTTTCTAAGCAACTTTCTGAGGCACTATCTCAGTACATTTGGGGACATGAATGTACCCAATTAATAATGGCAACAATAAGATATTCCAGGGGAACACTGTCTCTCAAGTATCTAAAGAATTAATCTACCTATGTTAAGAAGCAAACACTGGGGTCTGGGAATGTAGCTCAGCGGTAGAGCGCTTGCCTCGCATGCGTGAGGCCCTGGGTTCGATCCTCAGCACCACATACAAAGCAGTAAAATAAAGACATTGTGTCCATCTACAATTAAAAAAAAAAAAAATTAAAAAAAAAAAAAGAAGCAAACACTGTATCATTGAGCACTTTAAAATCAGCATACTGACTTTCCATCAGAACAAAACCAAATTCCTTTGCTTGGCACTCCAGATATGTAAATATGTGCCCCAAATTCCTTTCAAACCCAATTTCCAACTTCCTGTGCATCTTAATGTAGCTAAGCTGACTACTTAGTCCTCAACCCCATCTCAATACTAGTGAACTTGCCTTTCCCTCATCTTGATCATGCTCCTTTCCCCAAGTACTGATCTATGTAAGAAATCAATTTTCAAGGTCTGATTTTAAAAGATGCCTCTTTGAGTCTGAGTGCTAACATGCCACACACTGGTACATTCTCCACTCTATGCTAAATGCTTTATATGCATTATTTCACCTTTCCAATCCTTCCCCAAGGATAGCCACATTAATTACTACCATTAAGTGCTTACTACATGGTGCCGAAGGTTTTATATAGCATCATTTAATTTAACCTTTGCCATCAACCATTTTGTTATGCTTACTCTACAGATGAGGAGTACTAATTGTGAGAGTTAAGAACACCACCACTATGGTCTGAATGTGAATCCCAGCTCTACCATTTTCATCTTCCTAAATCAGCAGTTTGCTCAAATGTTAAAATTTGTGTGTGTGCATGTACCCACACATGTATGTGGGTGTGTGTAACAAACAAGGCCTCTCTCTTATAAAGCTTTTGTAGCCTTAAATAAAATCACCCACACACAGCATTAAGCATACCATCTGACATACAATGGGAATCTGCTAAGTATCAACTGTTTTTTTTTAAATATTTTTTTAGCTGTAGATGGACACAATATCTTTATTTATTTCTTTTTACGTGGTGCTGAGAATCAAACCCAGCAAGTGCTCTACCACTGAGCCACAATCCCAGCCCTAAGTATCAACTGTTAATCTTACCCTCAGAGTATCTACAGAGTGTTTTGCACATAGGAGAAATAAAAATATATTGCTTATTAAAGAATATTCCTCATTTTTTTAAATTAAGTTTCTTTCACAAGTCAACTTAGAGGTGCAATTTGTACCTTCAAATCATTAGAAAACAAGAATCTGAATTCAAAGCACGTTTGGATTGACATGATTGATGCATATTTCCCCATACCTTCTACCATAAGCAACCGTACTGCAGAAGCACTGTGGAAATGATGATTGAGTTTATGTTCAGAGGGACTGGAAAAGCTATTTTCTTGGACACACCAGTGGGAATTAGAAGGTTAAAATGCAATACTCATTCAACTCTGTCACAGAGTTTAGAATATTGGAAAGTTGATAAAATAATCAGCAGCTACCACAAAAAAGATTCCTTTATAGAAACTTAGTAACATTTTTAAACAATCTCAACCAGGTAAAAACCAAAAAATATTTTTCAACTTGTAATTTTTATAAGAATGTATAAATTATATATCTAAATTTAATTCCAGGCTTTTACTTAGAATTTATGCATAAATTTAGATAAATCTCTAAAAGGAAGCTTTTCTTCATTTGCATTCTTCCTTAGAAATCGTTTCTAAAAAGTTAAAATACTATTAATTGGGCTTTTTTTTTTTGTACCAAGGATTAAACTCAGGGGTACTCAACCACTGAGCCATATCCCCAGTCCTATTTTGTGTTTTATTTAGAGACCAAGTCTCACTGAATTGCTTAGAGCCTCGCCGTTGCTGGCTTCGAACTCGAGATTCTCCTGTCTCAGCCTCCCTAAAATACTATTAATTATAATAGGCAAAATACTGAAAAGAAAACAATATTCTGAGTCTTCAATAATGTGCTCAAGATTATCTGAATGTCTGTATAAGAGAATTTTCATTTTAACGACACAGCAGTAGTATGTAAAAGAAAAAAATAAAATAGCCACAGTAAATAACCTTTTCAAGTGAACATTTAAAAACATTTCTTATCCTTGGGGTGCTGAGAAAACTGTAAGAGAAGCACAGTAAAGCCACCAGCCAACAGAGCACCATGCTGGGCACAGCACTGCCGCATCCAACACAGGTCATTTCAATCCGCCTTCACAACAACCGTGAAGGACAGGTACCACAGGCCTATTTCACATGCTGGTCTAAGAACCAGCACATGAGAGAGGTCTTTTAAAATAAAAACAAATGTTGTAATTTTCTTTAATATTATAAAGCTTTCAGAAACTGTATTCTATAAATCTGTCCAGTCTTTTGATGACAGGAGGAAATAATTCTCTTGGAAAAGGAAATAAAGAGTATGCACACTGAGTAAATATAATTTATTAAAAAAACAGGAAAAAAGTGTAACCTTTTTCCAAATTCTCTAGTCACATAATGACTAGTAATAGAGTATAAAATGCTTGGAAAATAATCCTTTATCATATTTAATTGAGAAACACCACAGATGCTTCATTAGTAGAAGCAAATGATATAAACAGGAAGAGGCTATATTTTTTAAAATGTTTTTACTTTATTAGGGTACAATTTATAATTTCACAAACTAAGTACAATTAAAATAATAAGTTTTGAGTCATTTAATTGTAAAGTTTAATTTTTGTAATTGATACAACCTTGTTACTGCCACTACATTTGAATATAACACCACCATCACTGAAAAGCTTCCCGGTACTGCTTTGTGCTTGACACTGTCAACCAACTCTTAGTCCAGGCAATCCCTGATCTGCTTCCTACCACTAGTTTTAAAAATTATAGAATTTCATTAAAATGATTCAGACAGCATTTGGTCTTTGAGGTTTGACCTCTTTCCTATAGCATAATATTTTTTAAGTTTTCTTAAAATTCAACAGATATTTTCACATGTTAGTATTTTGTTCTTTTCAGTGTTGAGTAGGATTTCATAACATGGATATACCATGCTCAGGTTGTGTCTAACTGGAACTATTATGAGTTAACACTAATGGGAACTTTCATGTAAAAGTCTATGGACAGTTTATCTCTCTTCAATAAATATCAAGAAGTTGGACTGCTAAGTTATGTGAAAAATTTATGTTGATCATATAAATAGTACCATACTGTTTTCCAATTTGCATTCCCACCAGCAACATCCAAGGGTTCCAGCTGCTTACCATACTCACCAACACTTGACACTGTTAGTCTTTTTAACTTTCACCATCAAATGGGTATGTAGTAGGATCTCACTGTGGCTTGAACATGCATTTTCCTGACTAGTGAGGGTTAACATCTTTTCATGTGCTTATTTATTGGTCATTTATCTTCTGTTATAAAATGTCTCTTCAAATATTTTGCCCTATTTTAATTGGGTTGTCTTGCTAAATGTGTTTTAAGAGTCCTTTATATATTCTGAATACAAGCTTTTTATCAGATTTATTTTATAAATATTTTCTCATGTTTTATGTGTGGCCTGCCTTTTTTCTTCAGGTGTATCTTTCAAAGAACAAAAGTTTAATTATTAAATGTCACAAGAGAAAATAACAAGGCATTCACTTCAATTCTTACAATTCATAATTCAGACATTCATTCAACATACTTCCCCCCTCACTCGGGTACTGGGGATTGAGCCCATGGTCACTCTACCAGTGAACTACATATCCAGCCCTTTTTATTCTGCATTTTTTTAATTTTAAGGCAGAGTCTAAGTTGCTGAAGCTGGCCCTGAACTTGCAATCCTCCTGCCTCAGCCTCCCAACTCACTGGGATTGTTGGCCATTCAACATACAATCATAAAGCATCTATTAAATAAACTATACTTGACAGCAGCCTGTTTTGCCAAAATTTACTTCCTAATCAGTGTTTTAAAATACCACAGGGCTTAATAACTGAGATAAATTAGCCTCCAGTTTTATATGTGGAATTAGACTTACAAAGGGAAACTTTTTAAAAAGTACATGTGCCAGCCCATTGCTTACTTCATATAATCATTATTTTAAAACCCTAGAAGGTAGATAATGGGCACTACTTTTGCTTAGCCTAGTAAAGTAGGCTAGTGTTTAAGGGGATGGAGCCTGCAACCAGACTGCCCCTGTTCAAAGAACAGCTCCACTATTTCCTCGCTACGTGATCTTGAAGTCACTTAATCTATCTCTCTATTTTCTAACTGGTAAGAGAAAAATATTAATATTTACCTCAAAGAATATTAATGATATATATACAGCATTTAGGTTACATATGTCGTACAGTAAATACTAGAATTTTCTGCTCTCCTGTATTTATTTTATAGGGAGATAAAATAGATAATAGGCATAAACCTACTTGTCTGAGGGCAAAGCCATGGTGGGTATCAAAACATGGTTCTAGACCAGCAGCTTCAACCTCATCTGGGAACTTGCTAGAAATGAAAATTCTCAAGCCCACCTGAATCAAAAACTCTAGAAGTGGGTCCAACAAAACCCCAGGGATTTTGATGTCCATGAAGAACAAGAGAGGGCTGGAGTTGTGGCTCAGTGGTGGAGTGTTTGCTTAGCACGTGTGAGGCGCCGGGTTTGATCCTCAGCACCACATATAAAATAAATCAATTAAATAAAGGCATTGTATCTATCTACAACTAAAAATATTTTTTAAAAGAACCAGGGAAATGAAGAGAAGTCAGATCTCCCAGTCTGGAGGTGGGATCCTACAGGCTGTTGGGGAGGAGCACTAGCCTGACAGTTCCACTAGGAGAAAAGAGCGACTTAGCTGAAGGGAGGCCCACCTTCCTGTTGATGTTGGCTTAAACACAAGGGCCATGGCCACATGGAGGCTGGTGGTTGAGGATAAGCCCACACAGTAAAGAGGGCCTTATCCTGCACATCTCCCAGGCCCACAAATAAAAGGGGTGTGGTGTCTAATCTTTACATCTCAGCTTTCACCATCCTACCAAATATAGTTTTCCATCACCTCCAACTATTCTCCATCTCATCATCTGGCTTTCCACAAGACATTCTTCACAACTGACTTCAATTTCGTTTACTTGCTGACTTCTCTGTCTCTACTACAATTAAGAGGCTTCATTGGGAGCGGGACCTCATGTGTTCACTGATTTACATACCTACAGCTCCCAGTGCAGAACCAGAATAAAGAAAATATAAATATTTGCATAATGGAGGAATTTGAAAATAAACATCCAATAGCATAAGGAGTTGAAAAATGTGCTGAGAAATGAGAAAATTCTAAGGGCCTCATGGGACATCCTGCAAAACAATCAGTCCTGTGAAATCAATGTTTTAGGATCAAAAGGTAAGCTTAATGGAGGAATAAAAATTGAACACTTGATCAAGTTTATTAGAAATGACGACTCAGGTTGTTGTAAACACATTAGCAATAACTTCTGAGGTTATTATCCTAACTGACCAAGGTAAAGCTCAGAAAGGACAGGACACTTGCAAAAGGCACACAGCAAACAAATGAGACCAGACACAAACCATACTTGTGTGTCCAAAGGAAATGCTGTTTCCAGTATCTTTTTATCCTTACAGACAAAGGCCAATGCAGAATGTTGTCTTTGTTACGAACAGATCCCTTCAAAATGTTATGGTACCTTGCTGACTTCAAGAGTTCCCAATTGAGTGAAAAACAGACACATCTACAGATAATAAACAGCACAGGTGTTATGAGGGAGCTATGAGCAGAGGCTTTATGGGAGTTCAGAAGAGGTCCCAGAGTTTCAAAGCAACTGTTATATAAGGCGAGGGACTTGAGAACTGTCTGTCTGGGCCTGACACTGACAGCCATATCCCAACCAGACCCATCTACCAGCCACAATAACTGAAGTAGTAATCGTCATTAATAAATAAGTGGCTGATATGGTCTTAACCGTTGGACAAAAAATATAGCATAACCTGAATTAAATGTTTACTCTCATGTCCAAAAGCTATCAAACCAAAATTCTACAGTTTACTCCGCACTTCACTCAACAACTTCAGTTCTCAGAAAACAAGCCTACTATAGAAGAGTCCATTTTAGCAACAAATTCTCCATGTACTTAGTTGTTCTTTTTCATTCTGGTCTGAACCTTCCAGATAATTAGCAGGTTAGGGCAGGTATTATACTACAAGGAAAATACGGGAAATATTTAGCAATATCAACACATTCACAAGCATAAAGGAACTGAAGACCTCCATTCTGTTCTAGTATCCAACCACAAGAAAGATTAGTATGAAATTAAAAACATTAAGAAAAACCTCCAGAAAAAAAGCAATGCAGGTAACTGTTAGAAAAAAAGAGACAACTACGCTTAACTTTGGTTTTGGTTTTAAAGACTGTGTTAAAGATAAGGTAACAAGTGCCAATTCAGTGGATACCACAGAAACTACCTGAATTAAATGTCCACTTTAAATTCTTATTCAATATTGGTTAAATATTTGCCTTGGTGTACTATAAAAATCATTAACTCTATGGTTACTAAGATTGAACAACTAGAAAATAATCTTCCTGGACTTTAAAATAAAACCCTGATATCTACTTTATTTTATTATTATCAAAATAGCTAAACTGTGGCATGATTCCAGTAGTAAAGAAGGTCATTTTGCAGTTGTGATCAGCATAGAGAAAGGAATAAAGAATCGGGAAATGTCAGGCTGTGTGTGCTAAATGTTGTATAATAAGGTTTCCTCACATAATGGTTTGGCTAAACAGCCAATATAATATAATGTTGTTTGTAAAGATGGGAGTTCGGGTGTGGGATAAAAAGCTGTGAATTTCATGTAGGTCAGGCATGTTACTCATGACACAGACTACCCTCCTCTACTGAACACTTCTGTGCTGCCCACAGTGGCAAGTGCTATGTGGGCATCTAGAAGTATTGTGATAAAAATGCAGCTTAGGTTTTTCTTTCCAAGGTTGTCTTCCTAGATACTTCTCTCTAAAGAACTGTAACTTTTCAAATACCATCATTAGTATGCCATAAATGGGCATTTGCACAGGAACACAGGAACCCCACACCCAAAGCCAACAGGTAACTCTACAAGAATCTCGGCAAGGAGGTAAGAGGTAAGATAACCAAACTTGTGCCAAAGAAGCAAAGCTTCAATGTTGCTATGCCTGCCTTGGTAAGTCATGTGCCTACACGCTGTCCAGTCACTGCATTCCTGACATCTTGGTTAGTTAATGCCATTATCTGGCTGAAAAATGACAGCTAGAGAAAACAGCAACTACCATTGTGTAGCTTTCATTCGTCCATACTTTTCAGTAATATCCCTTGAGACCTGAGCAACCAGGTATTCCTTGGAGAACCTTAAGGAGTCCACTCACTTTTCTCCCTTATTCCTAAGCACCCAGGGGCATCACAGCTAATTCCAAGAGACATCTCAAAGAGCTAACACAGATCTGCCAGCTCTTCTAGTGCATATACCCAGAGTACCCTGTACCCTTCTCAGCATGCACCTGCCCTCTCAGCCTGTCTATGCTCCGTGAGGCAGTAAATGTGCATTCCCAACCCCAGAACACAGGTGCTAGACTCATTTTTAAGCACTTACATTACTATGCATGAAACTGAGTTCCTACAGATGAAGTGATTCAAACTCAGGCCTCTGGAGACCATCTCTTTTTTTCCCACTTTATTCCAATTAGAGGCATTCACATAAGTATGTGCACAAGACCCTCTGTCTCCCTCTCAGAAGCTGTCACTACACCACAGCATGAAGATGCTGATCCTTCCCTATCAGGACCCTGCTGCAAGCCAGAAGCACACCTGCATTGTTCGGTCCTGTAGTTCCCAAAGCCAAAGAAGTACCCAGCATTTAACTGGTGCTCAAAATCTGTGGGCTGACAGTGTGTGCAAAGTCATCTTTCCTGCTTCTTTCACTAGAAATAGTCACTTCTTAGTTTCACACTAATCCTTTCACAGAAATGCCCAACCCCAACTTTAGAGAGTAAATGTTACAAATGGTTACAAAAGCCTTCAAGGTGTACAAAAAGCTTTCTAGAAACAACCTTGAAAAGAAGCTCAGCCCTAAAAAGAAAATGCTTATGCCAAGAAAATTAAGATTTCAACATGCCCACAAAAGAATTATCAGAGTAATTTTCAAAACTATAACAAAATATTGACATTTTTCAGGTCGATTTCAAAAATGTAAACATAAGCATATAAGCAAGGAATGGCCTCAAGTCATCAATAAGCCAACCTCTCCACTTTCCAATTTGAGTCTCCTTCAGCTGTGGACTGTGAAAAAAACATAGATGTTTGCAAGGATAATGGAAAGTGGGGAGAATAAAAAATGTTTTAGGTTCCCTTGGAACTTAAGACACTACCTTAGGGTTTGTACTCAAAACATTTAACCCTAGTAAATTAACCTAGTCAAGGCACTGACTTGTAACCATTATCCAACCCAGCTGATGTGGCTCTCTGGTGTGCTGGGGCTTTGCTTTCTCCAGGACAGAAACTAGTGACTAAAAATTAAGCCTTTGCATTTTCCATCTACAGAACTGTCAGAAATCTTGTTCAGTGAGCTTACATTACAATAAAGTCCAGAAAATGACACCGAGAGAGAGAGAGCAGAAGGGACCGTTAGAAAGGCCAAGGTTCACCAAATCCATCCTATGCCAACATGACCATGAAAACATGAACAGGAGAGGGTGTCAAAACACTAGGCTGTTGTTTCAACTATACATTGTGAAAGCAAGAAACACATTCCATTCCGAAAACCCACTCCTCTTTCAGCAGCAAGGTACACAACGATCAAATAAAAGTTTGCTCAACTGGACACACATTCAGAACTATTGTGTATCATCTTTCCAAGGAAAGGGAGAAGATCCTGTTCCCTACAATCAGAAACTAGAATGTCTTAATTAAACACATTCTTTTGGATAAAAAAGGCACATAATCTATTCCTGTAGTCTCCTAAATGAATATAAACCCCAATCAATAAAGAAAACTTCAGTATGCAAGCCACTGATAGTTTTATGTATAAGTAATATATTTCTTATTAATTAAAAATACAACAAACTTTCTAAGTTTGCAAAACATATGGAAATGTTATATTCTAATGTTTTCCCCATATCTCCATATTGCCTTATGTGCTCAATGTGGAACTATTCTATTCCACAACTGGATGAGACGTTTTTACTGAATTAGAATAAAAGTTTGTGTTACACTCAAACTATAGTTAGCATAATTTCTTTCACTACTTAGATGATGCTTCAGTGACTTGAAAGCACCCACATTGAGCATTAAAGGATCTGTTTTAATGCAAACCTACTGTAACTTTCTCACGGTTGCACTGAAGAGTTAAGGAAGCGGACAGTGACCTAATCCAGGTCACATGAGCCATCCAGCACAAAACCAAGAAGGAAAGGTAGCTGACAGTCCAGGCTCCTGATTCTTATCATTCCTGGGAATAGGCATTGCTGTCCCCGCAGACAGAGTCAGAGCACTGAAACCTGAGAGCAATCCGTCAATGGAGTGCAGGGGACAGCTCAGCACAGAAATCCACACTGGCAGTTGTCATAAAATTGGTGAAACTACAGTTAGCCCAACTTTCAGGTACAAATAATGTATCTAAAATCCAAATTCCACCTGATGCCCAGCACCATTCTAGAACAATTCAAGCTGCAGAATATGTCTTCAACAAATATTTAAAAGGGGAGAGAAATAGATAGAGAAAAATAATTTTTTAAAAATTAGGAACCTATTAGAGATAAAAAGAAAGCCAAGATATTAAAAGTAAAGTGTGACATTAATTAAAATGAATAGTCATTTGGAAAATATAGCCTTTTACTCAACCTATTACAGCTAGAAAAGGCCGCCAAGGTCACATTACAGTATAAAACTCTGATTTCAAAGATCAGAAACAGATTATCAAAAGATCAGAAAAACAATTTATATGAGGAACACCAACAATATTGATTGTGCGAAGGGGTTAATTGTGAATTCTAGGGGGGACAGAGCTGGATATTACCTACTCTCTGAAAAATGAATTACTAAAATCCTCTCTTTTTCTCTTATTTTTTTAAAACAAAATGTGCTGCCAAAAAATGAATTACTTAAAAAGAAATGTGAGAACCATGAATAATCTGTTATGTGTACATCATTACCTATTAAGTTTGCATGTTTCACATTCTTGGGCTTGTTTTATTAAGAGAAGAGTTCACAAAGATTAAGGACAAAGATCAGTTCAATTTGTCCTCTCAGTCCCTCCACAGAACCACCACCTCTATCATAACTCAAAACTGGAATCTCAAACAATAGGCATGCACAGGCAGGCTCTGGACACTTTTTAATGCAATCAAGGATCACATATAAAATCAGTTGGTACTTATCTCTCCTTCTCATCATTCTGATTGGATCTACATGCTAGTGTCCAAGTGTCTCTAAAAGTGTCCTAATCCTCTATAGTCATTATAGGAGAATGGGCCATGACTAAAAAATTATCACTGGTCCGGCCCCAGCATGCCCATAAAGCAGCAGGCATAGTTGGGACCTCACACTCCCCATCTGCAAATGGGATTTGGAAGGTCTTAGTACCAAATACAATAAACTGAAGAATATTTCAGCTCCAGAGAATGTTAATAAGCAGTAATTTCTTTCATCAGTGCATCTTTGGCCTTCACTAGTCTCCAGCCCCACTACTGTCATGTAATTATCACAAAGGTCTTAACAAGAAGCAACAAGGAGTCAAAGCATGTGCCTTTTGCTTTTTACCCACCTACTATATTCTATCTTTCCCTGCCAGTCCACTTGGTGGTCCTCTTCTGGGACGTGCTCTCCTGAGAGCTTCTCACAAGGACAAATATGTGTGAACTCAAGGTCAGAACACTTGTGTACACCAGTGCTACTTCCTGAAATATTCAATACATATTCAGCAATGGTCTAACTAACACAGGGCTGGGGATGTAGCTGAGTGGTAGATTGCTTGCTTAGTATGCACAAGGTCCTGGATTCAAACTCCAGACTGCAAAATAAAGAAGAGCAGCAGCAGCAACAACAATAGTCTTACACAGATATACTCCTTTGGAAAAGTGTTATGAAATGAAAAATAGTATAAAAATTTTGTGAATGAAAGACTTCCATAACCTTGCTATCAACACTATTCATTCATTAAATATTTCAGAGTCTTCATTATAAAAAAGGCTGGTAAAGATATTTTACAGCTTTCTAATTAATTACCATAAATCCATCCACTTATGCACCAATTCATTTGCCAAAAAATTATACACTGAACTCAATTATCCAGAGAACATGAGCAAAGGTACAGACCCAGTTCCCAAAGACAAGGATGCTGAGGCCAGTTTAAATTTGAAAATCATTTGGGAAGCCTGCCAAAAGTAAGGATTTTTATGTCTTACCCCAAGACACTTGACTCCAGTAGAATAGGACATGAACCAGAAATCCACTCTTTTTTTTCCCACTGTATAATGTCTTTATTTGCATTGACCAAGTATTATTTATTTTAAAGATTCTCATTATATTATGTTAAAATTAAAATACTCTATCACTCAAATATTATTTCAGTAGTCAAAGTATTAAATACACGTTCAAATTCAAACTTTAGTTTTGATGTGTCTACTGGTATTCTGAAACTTCTTTCTTATTTTAATCATGATAAATGTTAGACAAGTCATGTGCCTTGTTTTCATATTATACAGATAAAGAATAATATCATCAGGCAACTGGCTTTTATATTTTCTGAAGAAGAAAGGTAGAAACACAGATGATAGTATCACTAAAATGCTTGAAGTCCCCTCTTTTCTCATGCACATCCCGGTGATTCCACAGCAGGTGGCCTGGGACCACATCTTAAACAATAGACTAAGAAAAGGTAGAATCTATAGAGAAAGAAACATGCAAGGTAGCCCCTGAAAGTCTAAATCAGTGGTCAGAACAGGACTATAGGACCTCAGGGCACTAAGATACCTGGACCAACGCAAACACAGAAGGTAGCTCTTTTGAGAAGACCATCAGTGAAAATGAAACACACAGACTGGAGAGAAACTGGCTTAAGGCAAGCCAAAAAGCTCTTTGAATATAAAATAGGAGGACCTACTAAACAAGGCAAGGATATAGTGCTGGACTGCCAAAAAACAGTATTTGGGATATTTAAGTCTCATTGTCCCCAAATTATGCTTTAGAACCACCCAAGCGGCATGGCTCTAACAGGACAGTATGACTTCCGGGAAAAGACTTCAAACAAGTATTTCATTTCTATCACAAAGCTATACTAACACTTCACTGCAACTAAAACAATGGGATTTTAGAGATCACACGACCCCTCGGCTTACTAACCGTACAACATGAGGCCCAGAAAAACCTTGTGACTAGGCCCAGATCACACCTGTCTTAAAAGGCAGAACTGGAGCTATAACCCAGGTCTCCTGGCTCCCAGCCATCCAAATGCCATGTAATCATCAATCTAAAGGTCAATGTCCCAATTCATACCCGAGTCCTCAACAAAGGCCACGTTCTGAACTTTGAAGCAGCTTCATACAGTCTGATCAACAGAAAGCGTCGGGGGAAAAAGGGCAATTTAATTTTCTGGAAATTAATTAAAACATGGATTTTTAGAAACAGCTGGTATTACACATCACCATATGCTGTGCTAGGGTGAGCATTACTTCTAAAAATATTAAAGCTTCTCTGATGGAATTGGATCTGAGATCAATTCTTAGCTGGCAACCTATACAAAGCCTGTTTCACTCTGAAGATCTGTAAAAAGGCAGCTGGCAGGATTTCACCCATTAATAGTTAGAGCCCATTATACAATTCTCCCTTGAGCTGGACAATTCTAACCAGAACTTTTTGCTTGAAATTAAAGCTAAGAAGGAAAGGAAGGCTGGGTACAGTGCCACATGCCTATAATCCCAGCAATGCGGGAGGCTAAGACAGGAGTATTGCAAGTTTGAGTCCAGCCTCAGCATTTTAGCAAGATCCTGTCTCAAAATAAAAAGGGCTGGGTATAGAGCCTGGCATGGTGGCACACACCTGTAATCCCAGCTATCTGGGAGGCTGAGGCAGAAAGATCATAAGTTCAAAGCCATCTTCAGCAACTTAGCAAGGCCCTCAGTAATTTAGCCAGACTCTGTCTCAAAATAAAAAATTTTAAAAAGGCTGGGGATGTGGCTCAGTGGTTAAACACCCCTGGGTTCAATCCCTGGTATCAAAAAAAGTTAAAATTTAAAAAGGGGGAGCTGGATATATAGCTCTGTGGTAAAGCACCCCGGGGGTTCAATACCAGGTACCAAAGAGAGAGAAAGGGAAGAGGAGGAAGAGGAGGAAGGTGGGAGGAGAGAGGGAAGGGAGAAAGAAGGGCTACCCCTTACAGGAAAAACAAAATAAAACCAAAAAACCTTTCAAGCTTCTAAAGCTTCCAGCTCCAGATATATGTTGTTGCTCTATTGTCTTTCACCTTAAGACCTTCTCATCAGTCAAAACACGTTAAGTCACCAAAGCAAGCTGAATTGCATTAGGTGGGACCCAGAGTTATGACCCGTCTCCAGAACTAGAACTGTATTTAAGTTTGGTAGGTACGTCATTTGAGAAATAGATTAATGATCCTACTCTGCTTTGATCAAAGAATTCTATTTAGTTTGGGGGGCACTTAGGGAGGTTAGGGGGTTCAGGAGAAGAGCATATTTCTAAAATGCCCACATGCTACTAACAATGTTAAATACTTGATCTATTTTGGCTCACTTTAAATGAACATACTGGTTTAAAGGATACAATCATGTTCAAAGAGGAAATAGTCTGAGGAGAGGGTAAGTTTGCCATGTTCACACAGTCACATCTCAGACATTCAGTGATTTGTGCTTCACAGTGAAAAATACCAACTCAAAGGGACATCACTCTTTTGACCAAAAAGAACTTGGAGTTCTTACGTTTCTTGTACATTCATCTTCAAAACCACCCTGTGCAATAGAACAAGAAAGAAATGCTGAGATGTGAAGAAGTCAAAATACAGCAGGGGGAGTCTAAAGCCAAATCTCCCAGACCACTGTGACATTACTGAGTCACCAGAGCTGCAAAAATAAACAACACTTGCAGTTCGTGTATAAAGAGCCACACGGCCATCCTGGATGCCAGGTGTCTTTCCTGTAATGCCATCTGGAACCTCTATCTCAGAAGGTTTACCTGGGTTTTATCTGTTGTTTGCACATTATCACAGAGGGATGAAGGGAAGAGGTAGGATGATAAATACCTTCTCGAAATACCATGGGAACATAGGCACCGCAGCTTATTTTTTAACTGATGATACTCATAGCATTTTATATGCAAATTACACTCTCAAAAATTTTCATGGCAGTGTGATATTTAATACACCTTGTAATTATGATTACTTCATTATTTCTAATTTTTAAAGTCAGATAACAGATAGGGTCTGCTTGTTAACACTTGTTACTTTTCATTCCCCAGCTGAGATCACTTTAGGTAAGAAGGACAGTTTCAGGACCTCAGTTTCGAAGAGCTCTGATCCGGGACAGGAATGAACCCAGCAAAGCTGTTGTGGATCAAGGGCCTTCTGAGAGCTCCACCATTATTCCCCAAAGGGCAAGCTGGTTGTCTGTCTCTCACAGGAAGGTAAGCTGAGAGCAGCCAGAGGCATACCTATGCTATGGGTGACTTGAAGCTCTCGGCATGAATAAGAGAACAGGACAGAATGATGTCTCTGTGGTGAGTGCTAAGAAACATGACAGCTGATGTTTCTGTTCCATGAGTGCACTGCAAAAACACAGGCTGGTTTTGGATTCTGGTAGATTATACTGGTAGTCCCTGTTCTTCTATTTTATAGCTTTAGCATATTATTTAATTTTTAAAACCTACATTGCAGGGTAATCATGAGAATTAGATGTGGAGAAGGTACATACAGCACATAATCCAAGATCTGACACACAGTGGAAGTTAAAGCAGGTCATCGTGGCCCAGGGAAGCAGGCTGGGGAGGGGAGAGCAGCCCCAGAATTCTGAACTAATAAAAGGTCATGTTCAAGGCCTCCTTTCCCTTGACTCTTCCACAAATTAAAGGGCTCAGAAACCCATGAGGGAGGGATATGGAAAGCGAAGCCAGTCCTCCAAAGGAAGGTGAGGAAGATGTACTGGCAGCCATGCTGTAGTTGAAAGGTTGTCAAGAATCTGCAGAAGACTATGGAAGCCTTTCCTCATAAAAACACATTCAAGCAGAATATAACATTTTGTGTTTATTTCCAGAGAATCCGGGGACCACTAAAAATTCTTCAGTTAATTACTTTTGGGTTACTAATAGAGGTTAATTGTAAATGCCTTGGAGTAACTGCACTAGATGGCCATTGTTTTACTCTTAAACAAATGAAAAAAAATCATTACTACCATTTGAAAAATTCATGAGCATAAAACCCATAATAAAATAGCAAATACAAACATGAAGCAGTAAATGTGAGAGAGGAGAACATGACCCACTAGTGCCTGTCTGAAACTCAGACAGGCTTCTGTAAGAAGCACCTGCGAATTCCTCTAACCTCAGGCTATGTCAACTGCCCCTCACAAAGCTCTCCCTCTATATTACTCTATTCCCAAACATGGCCTCAGGCCACAGCAATATGAAAATCCTAATGAGCTGAGATTCCCTTGACATATGAGGCAAAAAAGAACAGGTGCCAAGCAGAGGTCAGAACCCAGCCGAGACCTGCACTTGCCGAGCATACAAACGTAGACTCCCACAGGCTCCATCTGCTGTGTGCTATAGCAAAGCCCACTCTGTGAACCACAACCAGAGAGCCAAGATGACACCTCCCATCCCCACAAGATGGTCCACCAGTGCAGGTGAAGGATTTCCAATGAGGAAGTCTAAAACAAAGAAGAGAACCAACCACTTTCTGCGCTGCTCCACTGACTGCAGGCAGTGAGGCGGATGCCACCACACAGGTTTTCCCTTACTGCCTTGGGGAGACCCTACAGCTTAGGACAGACTTCCTAGGGCAGGTTTCCCATGAGGACACAGAGTGACCTCATCTCTCACTTTTAAAAACTGTACCCTTAATAAGTGAAGTTCCAGATAGGAAACTGAATAGGAATAAAGATATCTACCCTACCTCCTGCTCCCAATTTCTGAACCTAAGCCACTTCTAGAAGGTTGCTTGCCCTCCTCAGTCTTCGAATGCCCAAGACCATGGCAAAGGAGCACTGAACAGTCCTGCTTCAACCACTTACCAACTGTCTCCTCGGCAGAAAACTTTCCCCTCTGCCTTAATTCCTTGCTTACAAATGAATTTAATCTTTCCTTGATTATTGCACAAGGATACTGTTGAGAAGATCCAAGGAAAATGTAGGAATGCATTTTAAATATCTCTAAACTGTTAAGGAATTGTCAGAAGCCACCAGGGACATGAACTGCAAGCTGGAGAGTTGTCCATGTGGGAAAGTGAATTGTGAAAAAGGAACCACGTGTTGCCACGACCCTGCAGCAATGGCTTTGCTCATCCACAAAGTGGTACAAGGTGAGACTCCCAGATGAGGATCTGGTAGCAGGATCCAGTCAACACCCTCTGGTACACTGTGGACTGAAGGTCCTTGGCAGACTGCTAAGAGCATCCTCCCCTCCCCCATTCACACATGGGGAACAGTGTTAAAGGAGAGCTACAGAGCTGGGTGACAACACAAGTGCAAGCCCAAGAGCGTACCAGATCACGCATGTTCATTAGAGTGCATGCCAGGCCCTTCCCAAGGGGAACGACCAGAGGGGATGGGACAAAACCTGTTAGGCCACCACTAACCAAGGCTTCCAAACACATTAAATATGAAAGCGATATTCATCTCAGACATACTCTGAATATATATGCTTCATTTAACAACTGCAAATCAAAATTACCTTTCCTCATTACATCAAGGTTTCTACTTGATCCAGCACCAACCAAGAAATGGAGGGTTTCTTAAGTCTAGTCTCTCACTTCATAGAGCAGAAAGAATCCCTTCAAGTACATAGTTTCCAGTCCTCACCCTTTCTCCACTAAAAGGAATATAGGCTCTTCAAAGAAATGGATGATTCCAGGGCCAGGGCAGAGTATATACAGGATGAGCCTGAACATCTTGTTATACCAGAGAGTTCTCAAAAGGGCGTGGGGCATGAGGACATGCTGCATGGACACGGATGAGTATAGCAGTGAATGGTAGGCCAATGGGAGATGGGAGTTCATGAGTCCACACCACTAATAACTAAATAAATACAAATGAAGGAGTCTCTTGTTTACAGAAAACTGAAGGCAGCTTTGCACATGGAAGGTGAACTGAGATCGAAAAACCATGATTGTGAGCCCATCGCAGCAAACACTACATCTAATAAAAATCATCAATAGATGCTAAACCTTGTACTTATTTGGATGAGAAGCAGGGTTATCTGTGTTATTTTAAAGCATCTCCCATAGACTTTACTGCAAGGGAAGAAAATATAATAATTAAATCATAGAGACACTAAAAGGCATTCTGATGGCGTGATCAAAGGCATCCCCACCAATGAGCCTTCCATGCCTGCAGATGTGGGACCCTGAGAAGGACACATTAGCTCTGCAATATTCCAACTGAGACTGCATAACCTGTATCAATCATGAGGAAATATCAAATAATCCCAAATGGAAGACCACTTGTAGGTGTTAAAGGGAAGAATTCATTCTTAAAAATGGTCAATGCCATAAAATGTAAAGTGAAGCTATGCAACTATTTCAGTTTAAAAGAAACTAATCAATGATATTAAAAAAACACCTGCCACATTCTGTATTATGGGGAAAGTGTTATAAAAGACATTGCTGGGTCAACTAGCCAAGTTATATGAATGTGAGAGTTGATTTTTTAAAATTATGTCAATGTAATTTACTGGAGTTGAAATAGTACTGTAATTCTATAAGAGAATATCTCAATTCTTAGGAAATAAATACTTAGTCATATAGAGGAAAAGAGCTATGATATATTAACATATCCTCAAAACAATTCCCAAAAACACTGCATGTGTGCATTCACATGCACACATACGCCTATACATGTGTGTCATAGGAAATGATAAAACAAACAGGTTAAACATAACAATAGGTAAATCTGAGGAAAGGATACATATATGTTCTTTGTACTCCTTTTGTGTAAGTTTGAAATTGTCAAATAAAAAGTAAAAACGAACAAAAATATACATTGTTCTCTCATTTCCTGATTACATTCTTCTTGAAATATCACCATGTTACCTTCCATAACATCATTCTCTTCTAAATTTCCTTTCTCTTTGACTTCTCTAGAGGTAAATCCTCTTCAATTCATTTCCTAAAATTGATGGGTCTCTTATTATCAGTCTATGTATGATCCTAGAATCTTGCTCAGATCCACAGTCTTGCTGACAAGACACAGCTTTCCAATCTGGGGACCTGATAAAGAAACACCACCAGAGAAGCCTCTCATTCCTCACCTCTATCACTAATAGGCCCACTCAGATGGAAGGGCCAGGAAACAAATCCTTTCTTTCATACTTGGAATAGCAGCAAGCTAGAATAAATGGATTATTTTAAAAATTACTCAAAGGGAACAACTAAAATGAGCAAGTATGATTTCATTCTGCTATATTGTAGCAAATACAGTTCTTATTCTAGAAAACTGAACCATGGATGTCATAGTTTTCAAGTCTTTGTTATCATGTCACAAGCATATACCCAGCCAAATGAGCGCCCAGCAGGCCAGACTTAGGATCCATTATTCTTCACTTATCAAGGCTGCCTCTCACCTCCCTCATTTCAAAATTCAGGATATTGCAAATTCCTGCTAGCTCACTATCTCAGGGAATAGGACAGGTCCAGGGTTGCATCAGAAAAACAATAGGTATTACCCAATCCCAATTAATATTCTTTCACTTTTTTTTTTAACCTGGTGCTATGGTTTAGATGTGGGGTGTCCCTCAGAAGCTCACATATGGGACAATGAAAGTTCAGAGGAGAAATTATTGGCTTATAAGAGTCTTAACCCAATTAGTGACTTAATCCTGATAGGGATTATTAACTGAGTAGTAACTAAAGTGGTAGGGTGTGGCTAGAGGAGGTAGAAACTGGAGCATGGCTTTGGGTATATATTTGTATCTGGCCAGTGGTGTCTCTCTCTCTCTCTCTCTCTCTGCTTTCTGATCACCATGATATGAGTTGATTCCCTCTGCCACACTCTCCCACCATGATCTTCAGCCTCACCTCAAGCCCTGAGGAATGGAACCAGCCTTTTATGGACTAAGACCTCTGAAACCTTGAGCTTCAAATAAACCTTTCCTCCTCTGTAATTGTTCTGGTTGGGTCCTTTCGTCATAGCAGTGAGAAAAGCTTACTAAAACACCTGGTATCACTTTTTTGTCTTGTAGAGGGTAAAAAGAATAAAGTTGAGGGCACCTCTGATGGAATTCAGGTAGGACTTGATCTGGAAACAAAGTTTTCACTCACAAGTGACCTGGGCACCCAAATTCCAGTGTCCCAGTTACCACGGGAGCATTTCAAGCTTCTTAAGAGATTCTCCCTTTTTAGGAATGCTACTGAAATTACCACCCTGCCCTGGCAAATTTCTGCCTAAGAACTGGAAGCAATCCTCCCTTTTGGACACTGCAGATGGCTTATTTGCATATTATAATTCAGCTGGTTGATGACTGTTTGGGGGCATTATGGGAAGAAGCAGATGGGTGGACAATTTTTTTTTTTTTAAATGTGTCACTCTGGCGAGTAACCAGGCTAATAAATAATCCCTAAATAATAAACTTTCAAATCAACTCATAATGCATATTCATTAAAAGGTTGCAGAAAATGCCAAAATGACAAAGAGGGAAATAGCCTTGTTCTAGTTTGCCCAAAAGTTACATTTGGAAACCATCAAAAGATGCCAGATCCCATGGCTCTACAGGGACGCTGTCTATGAAAAACCAAAGTGGAGACATTACAGAGGTTGGAGAGCAAACTTTTTATGAGCAAAGCAGAAAATGGAGTATAAAATGGGGCAATTACTGGCATAATTCCAGTTCAAAAGTCATCCTATGCCCCCAAATCAGCAGATAAAGTAAAGTTTGTTTTTGTCCTGAATTACCCATATAATAGCTTTGATCGTCTATGATTTATAACACAACCAGAGAAAGTATACACACCTGGGAGGTCCAGTACCCTCCCAGCTATTGACCAGTCTTAGGTAGACTTAATCTCAAATAACTTTAAACATCATTCTGGAATCAATACTTGTCTAAAGCTAAAAAACAATGATCATAATCTCCCCTTTCTTATCTGATTGCATTTCTAAAATTTCTCAGGAACATTCCGTGTGAATCAGGAATTTACTTAGACCCTGGCTCTGCCACTTAGTGGTTGGATGTCCATGAGCACATCAAGTCTCATCGGTTAGATAGAGACAATTATAGTTTCTACCCATAGGGCTATTGTGTGCTTAAATAAGCAACATATATATCAAGTTAGAACAGTGCCTGGCACCTAAGAATCACTATAAATGTTTCTAATTATTGTTTTTATAAATTTATTCCTCACTAGATCTGCAATAAACAGTATAGTATGTGGTATACAAAAGATACTTCATACATATTTACTGAATGGCTATTAAAGCATGTACTGGTCACATGCCAGTAAGATTCTGGTGGAAGTAGCCCCTAATGCTATATTTCTGCCAGCTCTTTAAAATGTGAAATGAAGCCTCAATTTAACTCCATGGATTAAGAAGTAAAGAAAATGGCTCTAAAATTTATTTTTTTTTTGAAATTTAAACTTTTAAAAAATGAATTGTTCCAACTACTCAATTTGGCTACTCTTACCCTGAGACTTTGTTTTAATGTCCTATATTCCCAGAAAACATCAAGAGACTACATCACAGACTCAAATATTGGGTGGAAATTTTTTAACATTCCATGTTTATGATGATGAAGTGCTAGTGGGAGAATAACCAATGCATTTTTTAGTATAAATGAAGAGTCAATAAAAAGTTATATACTCTGATTCCCTTTAAAAATACTCCCTAGGGCTAGGGGTATAGCTTATGGGTAGAGAGCTTACTAACATATACAGAGCCCTGGGTTCTAGCTCCAGCACTGCAAAAAATTAAAAATAATCAGAGATGTGGACAAATATTTATATATAAATGTGTTCGTGCCAATGTTCTATTTTGAAAAAAATTGCAAATGATCTAATTGCCCAATTATAGATGAATGAAATAAATTCTGGTTCACTCATCCATTCTTGTAATTATTTAAGCAGCAATTTAACAATCATATTTTTGAAAAATATGTAACATAATAAGGGAAATACTCTCCTAACATGAAGGGGGTTTTGAGAAATGAAGGCTGTAAGGGAATACACTCCTCAAGAACAAGGGCAGCCCTCTCTAGCCACTGAGATCCAGATGGTTTTCTTCTCCATGCCAGAGTTCAAACCTTGGTTGCCATTAATAGATGAAAGATCTTGGGTAAATTACTCTTCCACAATTTGATCACTTGTAAAGTAAGTATAACACAAGTTGGAAGATTAGTTAATACATGTAAAATACCAAGCACACTGTCTGGCACACATACACACTGCACGGGTGTCGACAATGTTATTACCTTTCTGTACTTAGATTCTTCATGAAGATCTTGAGTTTTTTGGGAAATTTTAAAAACTAATAAATATTACTAAAAGTACTGAATATCTTAATAGAAACCAAATGAGGCAAGAATGCAATTAAATATATAAAATCAATTATTTCTCTGATACCTCTAGAACCCAAAAGATTTTCAAATACAGAACTTTTAGGGGCTGAGGATAGCTCAGTGGTACAACATTATTGAGGCCCTGTTTTTGATTCCTTAGCACCACAAAACAAGCAAACCTACCAATTCAGAATTTTTCAGATTTTTCAACAATGATAACAGTGTATTGACCATGCTATATAAAATCCCAAACCAGGTCTAACACCCTAAAATCAAACACACAAACATTTACACAAAATCAGGTAAATCAAGACTATAAATACCTACATATCAACAAAGGTAGGGTTCCTGTATGCAGAAACTTTACCTATTCAGAACTTCATAAATTTGAATTTATAAATTCAACTACAAATAAGGAGTCATGAATCTATTCTATCAATGCTAGATAATGTCTGCAGCACATGACCAATTTCTGCTACCTCAGATACATGGAGAAACGACCATTTCCTAGTCCTCAACTCTGGTAATATCCCATTGGAGCATGGGGGCTGCAGCTGATGCCTTAGACTGAGTAAAGCTTTTTAGGGGTGTTCTGTTCTATACACTTAAGGAGTGCTTAGCACTTGATCTCTGCCTACTAGATGTCGATGGTACTTTGTAGTCATGATAACCAAACATGTCTCCAGGCATTGCCAAAATCATCCCTGATGAAAGTCAGGTCCTTATTTACTTTATAAAACAGTAAATAAGCAAACAACCAACCACATTCTGCTCCAGATTCCACAAGAGAACCCCAAGGTGCAATTTCTGCTGGCGTCTTGCTTATTTCAGAAAGTTTCACCCTCTTCTATACCCCATGCTAGTCCCCAAGCCACCAAAATGACTTTTCTAATTTTTTCCCAAATTACCACAGCATTCATTTTACAAGTTGTGGCTTTAGCTCCCACTAGGCTCTACCCAAGACACTGGATCCCACCTTCTCAAAAGCTCACAGAACATGAGTGTGACATACAGCCTTCATAATAGGCCATTTCTCACACTAAGGAGTGGAACAGAGAGGTGAAGAAGCTGCAGACACCAAGAAACATGTCTCCAAAGGCAAGTCATTTGTCAGCTGAAAAATCAAAGGTTTAGCTAGCTTTTAGGAGACAGGAGAATCACAAAGGTCAGCTCTTCCCAGAAACTGTCTTGCCAGTGAGACACCTTGAAAATTTGATGCCCAAGCAGGTCTAAAAAGTTATATCTGACAGCATGTTGGTGTGTTGTTGTTAAACCACATAAACACTTTAAGTCTTCAATATTCTAATGATTTTATGACAGCCCAAGAGATAAATCAAGAACATTGCATTTCACCAATTTATTTAGCCATGAAATCCCATCTTCCTTCCACTCCAACAATGTCTATTTTCCTGATGAGGGTTCCAAGGAGCATCAGTTTGGGAAACAGACAGAGACCAAACCTCCAGGGGCAACCCTGGAACCCTCTTTCAAGCTAGTGGTTTCCACTTATTTCTAAACAAATCTATGTGTATAGTTTTATATACTATAGCACTGGTCAAAAGATTAAAATTGAAACACCTTGAAATATCTACCAGTAACATATCTGTTAAATAAATTATGGCATAATAATTCAAAAGACCATTATCCAAGCATAAAACAACAAGGAAGCTCTTTGGGCACTGAAATAGAATGGTCTACAGGCTGCATGAAGTGTAAAGAACCAGGCAGTCATGGAGTATCATATTCTGATCACCACTGCTGGTATAAGAAAGTAGGGGAAGGAGAGCATTTTCAGGGACTATCTTGGGAAACACATGACAGAAACATTGGTTACTTCCAGGAAAGAAGACAAGGTAGGAGAAGGAGCAGAAGAGACATCACCGTTTAACCGTTTGCACTAGACTAACTATATTATATATTTGGAAATTAAAATAAGTATATAAACTAATTTTACCAATCTCTGGAGAATAAAAATCAAAAAACATTAGAATGTAATTCTCTACTGAAACTGCAGGCTAGATTAGTAAAAGGTCAAACAAAGAACTTTACTATATCAATGATGATTCTGTAGACTGATACCTTCTTGTTTTTTAAGAATAAAGGAGAAAATACTTTTTGATAAAGATGTAACAATATTTATTCTGCTTCATGATTTCATAAAGACTTATGATCTCACTATTAATTTGCTCTACTATGTGCAGATTCATCTCTCCCTCCTATACCACTTCATAAAAAAATAAAATAAAAATACCACCTCCACAAAACACACACACACACAACCAGCTTCTTTCATTAGTTCAGTGCATATAGAATTTGTTCTGGCAAATTTTTTCTTATTGATTCCAATGTTTTAAAGTGCTGCTATAACCAATTAGCTGGAGTTGGAAGTTTTATCCACGTGCTGTGTTTGTTCCCAATGAAACAAAAATGCAGCTGCCAGTTATATGAAAGATGGTCCCTGACTCACCGTGCGTCACATCATGTCGTCATGCTTCCTTGCTAATGTGGTAGCCCTTTTTCTGTTTATTTTGTTGCTGGTGTTGTTTTGACACTGAGAATCGAATCCAGGGCCTGGCACATGTTAAGCACATGCTCTTCCATTGAGCTATATTCCCAGTCCCTTTTTGTGTTTGTTTTAATAAAAATCTACAAGCTTCTTAGTTTACCTTTTCCCCTGAAATCTAAGTGCTTATCCAATGTGTGATACAGGTATACACAAAAAAGCTTAGTAAAAAAATATTTTCCATAACACTTTATGTCTAATGTAGAGTAAACGAACAACGGGCAACTCTCCACTACTGATTGAGAGCCTTGTAAGCAGGGAGACCTGGAGAAAGCACAAGGCCAGCTTCCTCAGAATCATGATTCCCATAAATAACTCTCTGGGTATTCCCACAAATATCTGCCACTAAGCACTAATATTAAGTTTCTTACATATAGATTTACAACCTTCCATTCAATAAACTAAAATGATACAAAACTATTTTTTAAGTTACTATAACAAATTATCAACTGATTTAAATGATTACACTTAAAGTTCCATCAGATTAGCATTAAATTTGCAGTGGAAAGGAAACAATTATTTTAATGAAGATTTCTTGGTAATGGGACAATGTAGGTTTTTATCCAACTTTTAAATGTTTCAAAATGAACATGAATAGGGGAAAATTAAAAATAAGGGGAAACTGATAAATTAAAAGATTATATATTTTAAAGGATCAATTTATTCATATAAAATACAGATGGTCCATCATATGCTTTTATTTGTGAGTTGCTAAAAAGTCTTAGTAAAAACTTCATGTGAAACATACCTAGGCAAGTCCACAGCCTAGGCCTCTGGGGATCCTCACCAGGAACTCGATCTTTGATTCCCCAAACCCTGTAGTAAACACTCAATAGTAGTTTACTGGTGGTCACTTAGCAGCTGAAAGTAGGTGGCACACAGCCAGTGTCCATAGTAATGGGGAGGGCCAAGGACAGAGGGACATAAGAAAAGGGAGATTAGTACATTTTCAGACGGACCGGATGGGGTACTCACACTGCTAGGTGGTACTGGATACCTCTGTGCATCCCTGGAGGTCAGAAAATGCTGTTGTAGTCACCACTATGAGGAGAAATTTTCGTGTGTTAAGAGACCTTGTATTTTTGCCCATGTCTGGTTATGTTTCCACCAGCCACATTCCTGGTATAACAACTGCCCCATATGAGCAAATTACAGAGCAAAGAACAACTTCACTTAGTAGGAAATGATATCAACTTTAAGGACAGCAAATTCCACAGCCCATTTTCCAGCTAAATTTTAGGAAACTTCCCTAATATCCTTGAACCTCAGCTTCTCCATTTACAAAGCAGTGGCGGTAATAACAACAATAAGAACAATAACAGTAAAACATAATTTGCAAGGTTGTTATCCTACGCAAGAAGGTGCATAGTGCTATTACAATATTCCCTGACACACAGGAGGTTCTCACTGAGTGTTGGCTCCCTGTCCTTTTCCCCCTGAGTTTGCCCTATTATGGAAAACAGCTATCCTGTCCCAATTCCAGAGCCACTAAAGATTCTGACACAGATCTTTAGTGGGCCAGCCCCTCCTGCTCTCTGAAATCCAGCCAAGTCAATTTCCCTGACATAAGGGCTCAATCCAATCTTTCCCATTTTCTCCAACAGAGATCTGGCTAGCCAAGTCAAATTTCCAAGTCTAAAAGGGGCAAGAATTTTAATTTTTTTCTCTTTTCAGAAACCATGCATTTTCCCTCTCCCTCTCCCTCCCAACCTGTCATACACACACACACACACACACACACACACACACCCCACACACAACAACAGCAACTTTGTCAGGACTCTGAGAAAGAACAGAATGCTTGAGATTTGGTAAGAATGATCAGCACTTTGTAGCACCTAAAAAAATAGTAATCAGGTCACAGAAAGAACCTTATATCCCAAAGAAATCTGTTAAAAAAGCATGTCCCTTAAAGTTGAAAAGATAGATAAATGGCATTTTGCCCAGAGCTTTCTCAAAGACAGTCAAGTAACTGAGTCTGCCCACCAAAGAAAGAGGAGGAGACAAGAGTGTAAAAGAAGCACAAAACCCTTTAGAAAGTGACCACACAGATCTCCAGTATTGTCGTCATTCACTTGATTTACCAGGCTGTCTGCCAAATAAGGCGCAGGCAATTTAGTAGCATTAAGATGAGCTTAGTTGGCAAGGAGGGAAGAGGGAAAAGGAGAGCTTTTCATGTTGCAAAAACCAAAATAAGAATTTCCAAATGACCATGTCAACACCATCAAAGCAGTGAAATGCTCAAAGAACTTCTGTGCACAGAAAAACATCTGCTAACTGACCATTCTTTTCCACCTCACCTCACATTAAATGCATTACAGAGTGACCACTGGGAAACCAAGAAACAAGCCAAGATTTCTCTAATCAGTAAGGTATTCTGCAGGTCAGATTTGTTTTGTTCTTTTTTTTTTAAAAGGACTTACATATCTAAGAGAAAACCAATTTGTTCTTTATTTGACCAATAAAAATCTGAGAGCTCAGCAAAGCAAGGAATGCTGCCTTCCTCTGGGGCAGCATTAACAAATTAACAAATATTCAGAACTGCAGGGAACAGACTGTTGGGGGAGGGATTTGTGATTTGTTGCCAAAAATATAACCATTGTTGTTATTTATCTGAACACAATATTTTGTCATTTAAATTTTCAGCAACATCAGCTGGATATTTGGTAAAGGCAGGCATAGTTGTCAGCCAGAGCTTGGATGGCACATCACTGCTTTCATGAAAAAAGTGGTTAAAAATTAAGTTGTTGAAACTTCTCATGCAAAGAAAATAGAAAATATCAATGTTTTATTTCTTCAATTGAATGCTTTTAATACTGCCATGACTCCTTCACTGGGACACAGCTCTCAAGAGCATAAAGTATGTGGCATTAGAAAAGCAACTGCTCTTTTTAATATTACCTTACAATGAAACACTGTTTCAATGTCATCAAAGCTAAGAAAAAGGCAAAACCTCCTTTACTCCTGCTCAAGATAAACGTAAGACAAGTAAAATGCCAGCAAGGAAAAGAAATGATCCCTCTCTCATGAACATGTACTCTCTCTCACGGTACTGCTTCCTAGTACCATGTTCCCAGTCACTTTGCTCTGCCACATTCTTCCACTGTGATGTTCTGCCTCACCTCAGGCTGTCTATGGAATAAGACCTCTAAACCATGAGCCTCAAAATGAACTTTTCCTCCTTTAAAATTGTTCTTGTCAGGTCTCTTGGTTGCAGCCGAGGAAAAACTGACTAAAACAAGTATGGACCTTAAAGATGTTATGCTAAGTGAAAATTTCTGACAGAGAAGACCACATACTGTGTGATTTCATTCATATAAGAAATGCCCAGGATAGACAATGCCAATTCACAGAGGCAGAAGTACATCAGTGATGGTCAAGAGCTTCTAGAAAGTGAGGTGGATATGGGGAGAAATGACAAGTGACTGCTAATGGGTATTAAGTTTCTTTTCATGTAATTGAACAGTTCTAAAACTGACTGTGGTCGTGGTTGTAGAAGTCCATGAATACACTTAAAGCCAGGAAATGGTTTGCTCTTAAACAATACCCTAAATGTGAACAGTATGGTGTGTGAATTAAGTCTCAATAAAATTGAGGTTTTCAGAAAAATAAGAACATATTTGCCTACTTACAAATACACACACACAACGAAATACATTCTCTTAGTCATTCTCCTACACACACACCAGCTCCCCTTTCTCTCCCCACCTTATTCTCTAGGATTGCTTGTTCTCTATAATTCTAGAACTGCGCTTTGAAACAATTTTACTGTATGTAAGAATCACCTGTGCATTTTGTTGAAGAGCAGATAATGATTCTTGATGTCTGAGGTGGAGCCTGACAGTCTGCATTCCTAGCTATGGGTCAGTCCCACACCTAAAGGTTGTGCCACATATGGGGTTCGTAACAAATCCTAAGAGCTAAGCACTGAGAAGAGCTACTACCCATAAAACTCACCTGGGACACTCCTGGGAAGGATTTTTCCTCTCTGCTCCCCCAAGCACAGAACTGGAGAGAGGTAATGCTACTCTGGGAAGCCAGACTTCCCACACCCAGGCGGGTCCCACACTGGCATTCTATGCCAGCTCAGCTGCCGAGAGGCTTTGCATTAGGCACCCGCTCCCTCTGAGAATGTCCTCAGATATACAACCTGACCTAATACTATTAGCTACTGACTTTACAGAGTTGTTTCCTGAGTGAAAAAGTATGCAAAAGAGCTTAAAGCAGCACAAAGCAGTATGTTGTTTTGCAGTGAGGGAAGAATGCTGACAAAGACAAGTTTTCAAGACATTCTTTGATGGACACAAAAGACAAAGCAGCTGGGCAAACTCTGTGGGGCAATTCCTAATGCCTCCTTGTGGCACTGAACATAGAGGACAGCAATGGGCCTCCCCATGGGGTTTAGTGAGGAGAAGCCCAGTTTGCAGAAGAGGAGGATTTCAGTGGCCAAAGTTAACCAGCACCTTCTGAAAAGCAATAAAAGCTTTAGTGCATGTCTCAGGGATCCACTGAAATCTAGGTCAAAGTCAGTGTGAGATCATGAAGTTCATAATGAGGAGCTTCTGTTACTAGTCATGGAGTCTCAGACATGCCCATACTTGATTCACACACAGCTGAAACATGCTACCACAATGACAGGAAAACTCAGGTTGAGGATTATGCTGTAGCCAGAAGGAATTGAAGCCAATAAAGTTCTATATGAGCTTCACTTTCTATTAAATTGTAGTGCTCTGAAGATAACAGAATACTTATTTCCCTGTAGAATATAGAATAAATTTTACTTTCCATGAACAATTTCAACAAAAAGATGAAAAATGAAACCAAATGTACTATATGTCTATTGTGTACCATGTTTATCCCATGGAAAGGGAAGTTACTTTCAAAAATATGACTAGTCAAGAAATATAGAACTTACATATTTCTCTTAAAAAAGGTCTAGGAGACTTGTAAAAAAAATAATGATTTAAATATTACAGGACAGTCTTAAAAGCAGAGAGCATTACTCCACCTATATATTTCCTATTATAGTTCAGATATGAGGTGTCCCCCAAAAGTTCAAGTGTGAGACAACAAAGGAATTGAAGGTGGAATGATTGGACTGTGAGAGTTGTAACCAATCAATGGATTAATGCATCCATATGGAATAACTGGGTGGTAACTGTAGGCAGGTAGATAGTGGCTGGAGGAGGTGGGTCACTGGGGACATGCCTTTGAAAAGGCCTATATTTTGTCCATGGTCGGACTACCTATGAATTGAGACCTCTGAAACCACAAGTCCCAAATAGGCTTTTCTTCTTCTACATCGTTCTGGTAAGGTCCTTTGGTCATAGCAATGAAAAAGCTGACTAAAACATTTTCTTACAGCAAAAGAATGGTTAAATTTTATGAAATGAAAAACTTATGAGATATCTTCCTAATTTGCAAGGTTATTATATGAACATCAAAAATTAAAGAGGTTCTTTACATCTTTCAGGAAATGAAATTTTTCATAATAAATAAATCTTATAGAAACAGAGAAAATACAATTTTAATTGCAAATTCAAAAAAAGAATCTTCACTAGAAAGTAATGAGAGCCTTATTAACACTCTGGCTTTGACATCTTTCTTCTCTTTAGGTAGTAATTTTTAACTGTATTAGCTTTAGTGTAGAGTGTCTACAACCTGAAAAATAAAATAAATAAGTATAATATATTCATCAAAAAGTATCCCTATAAAAAAAGAAAATCTCACTTTGAGGGGGCACTGCTCTATTTTTTATTCTGCCTCTGAGTCAGCAAAAATTAGCTTAGAGAAGATAGCTTAAGCTTTAAAAAAACAAACTTAGAAAACTTATGCTTCTTAGACTTTGCTTTAAAAATTATTGCTCCACATGGAAACAAAGTAATCTAAATATCATTCAATTACTGTGCTACTTACACCCTGACTTTTTAATATATGAATTTCCCCAAGTTTTCAGTTCCTATTGCAGTAAGGACTCACCTACATTAAATAGCCATTGATTCCAAATGTATTAACCACCTAAACCAAGCTAACATTTAGATATCAGCTTTTCCATGTGTCTGGCTCTAAACCATAAACTCCTTGAGAACAGAAAACAGGCCTTCAATCCCCTAATGCCCTAGAGCAGGTGTCTATTTAATATTGTTCATTAAATACATGAAAGGAATCTGAGCCCTATGCTCACACACATCACTGATCTCCAGAAAGCTCATTTGTTATCACTTCCTTACAATTAAGCAATCAATTAAAATGAGGAAAAGAAAGGAAGCTGTTATTTGGTGTATGCCAGACTCTTAACTTGCATTCATTTGGGTATTTAATCTTTGCAATACCCTGAGGAGGATGAATCAAGACAAGGTAGAACTTGCCCACAACTGCCCAACTAGAATAAGGCTGGTCCTCAATTCAAACTCAGGACCACAGAGTTAAAATCACTTACAGGTGATATTTTATAGAATGACCAACAAAGGGAAACACAAGTTGATACCAAAGACTCTTCCCTTAATGTAGCCAATCAGTACTTCAGCAATGCACCTGCATTAGAAAGTGCCCTTGACAGTGGTTAATCATATGTCTCTCACTGGCCACAAAAATGATACCATGAGAGCACAGGTATGGTGCATCTTGCTGGGGCTTCCAAGAACATCCCACCCCACCCTGCTCATCAATGTGCCTCGTCAGGGATAAGCTGGGACCCCTTCTCTAGAGGCAGCCTCTGCTCCACAGTGGCTCTGTAATGTGATTTACAACATTTTTTTCAGATCCCACATTCTTAATAATTCTCCCCAAACGTATACCAAGGAGGTTGCCCATTAGGTATTCCCAGACCTGATATGACCTGATATCATTTAGGACCCACAGGTATTTTCAGGCCTTTACTAAGCATCCACCCCGGGCACCTCTTCCCACTGGCTCCAGCTGGCAGAGGCTGCCCATCAAGGTCCCGAGCTCTCAGCAGCCCATTATATCTGGCAGGCTTCTCTCTACCTGCTCGGCTTACACAGGCATCTGATTTACAGCCTCTGCACTTGCCAGAGTTTTATGGGTACAGAGACAACAGCCTTTGATGATCTTCTCGAACAAGGCTGAGCATCTTTGCTCTTTCCTCCTCTTTGGTCCCAACTCTCTTTGGCAACATCCCCGGGAAAATTTCAGCCTTTGCTTATCTGGTGATTGTACTGATCTTCAGCAAGCTATTATATCTCCTCCATTTCCTCACCAATAAATACGAATGCCATAAATAACCATTTCACTGGGCTATGAGAATTGCTGCTCAGTAAGTGCTCAGTTTACCACTGTGCGTGAGGACAGTGACAGAGCAGATCTCCTGTACGTATATGGATCTCCAACCACTAAACCAGAGTTGCTTTACCCAAAATCTTTTATTTATCAAAAGAGTGATGCAGCCATCTATATGAAATTTTATGTCCAGATTTAGTAGAACTAAAAAGGACTGATTAAATCATATTTCTACTTGTTACTAAAAGTAATTCATGTTTTCCCCCCACCTAATTTCAACCTCAAATCCAGCTGACAACTCCTTGCTTTGAGCCTTGAGGAATAATTTCATTTGCTTTCTTGAAACAATAATGTAAGAGGAGATAGTAAAAAAAAAAAATCAAAAGCATTTGCAACACACTCAAATTTCAGGGCTGTTCCTGACAACACTCTGCCTAGAGAATGTCAAAGCAGCTTAAAATATCACAGTGCTTCATGAATCAACAAATTGTCACTTTACTTGAGTCAAAATCAAAATACTTGTTGCTTCCAAATTATTTGGGTGAGAATCAAGTCTGTTAATTTTATTCATCAGAATTTCCACTAATAGATCTTTGCAATAACATTTGACCCTAAAGGGGGCAGCCTACAAATTCCAAATTCAAAAACGAGATTTTACTCCTAAATATTTAACTTTCTCAGTTGTTTACATGCAAGTGCAAATTGGTCTCCCAAACACAGATTCCATTTTAACTTCAACAGAAAAGCTAAAAGGAAGGGGAAATCTTGAACTTCTCCAAGATAACGAACATTTCATGTTATCATATGTCCAGCATGGGCACTAGTGTTTGGAATGAAAATCTTCAATAAATCATGCAATGAACTGCATTTGGTTCATGAGTTTGATCAGGTTGTCATCACAGATTTTCATTTAGTTTCAATTTAGGCAATTCTGCCATGGATGAGCCTGCTGAAGTTTTAGCCACTCAAAATTTGATAAAACAAGTCAAAACTACAATTATGTGTTCTATATGCATGTGATATAAATATATACATGCACAATGAAACAGTGAGTGCGTAAAAAAATAATACTTTGGAAAAACCTTACTGTGATTTAATTTTTATTTAATTGTTAAATATGCCATCATTTTAGGAACCATCATAAAGTTGTTGCCTGGACACACCACCTTCCTCTCCAGTAGCGCCTGTAAGGAGAGAGAGAAGGGGATCCCACCAGAGGACATGCTCTTCTGTTTGCAGGGTGTTTCCATCTTTCACCTGAACTCATGGGAAATGACAGGAGGCCCCTTCTCAACTGCTGACCCTCTGCTTCTAAATCACCATTTTACCACTAGACAAGGAGGTGCCTTGACAAGAAATGAAGCTACTCAAGATACAGCTTGAATTTGGATACAAATCATTTTATTTAAGTGTTGTGATAGTTTCCTGCATTCCAGGACATGAGTGGGGAATGCCTGACACTAAATTCCTTCTTCCCTCCATACAGGAGCCTGGGAAAATGTCAAACAGAAAATGTTAGGCAGCTCAGATCTGAGGAGGGTATCAAGCTTTCACTTCACCAGCAAGCATCAATTAAGTCTGATAAAAGCTTTTAAACTGCTTTAGCTTTTTATTTCCTAGTTCAAACCTCTCCCAATAGCAGAAGACACCCAACTACTACAGTCACAAAGATTGGCAGAGTTCACACCAATCACAACAAAAAGCAGATGCTACTCAAGCAAAGGACAGGCTAATAGACTTGGGCTTGGGCTGCATATTGGCATCACTGGAGAAGCTTCTGGGTTACTTGGTCTGGGGAGGAGAGGGATGTAGGTATTAAAAAAAAAAAAAGACTCACTCAAGTGAAGCTAATGAGCAGTCAGGGCTCAGTTGGACTGAATTCAACTACACATACAAAATAATAATAAGTTATTAATGAAAGTGATCATGTGGTCAAGTATAGATCTTTTAAAGCAGATAAAAAAGTACAGACTTTGATGGAACTAATTCCAGTGTTTCATATACTTTTCATTTATACATGAACATGTATATATATGAACATGTAACTACTCACTGAGGAGCTGCCTAGACTGACACTTCTGCCTAGTTCTTTCTAGCTCTCAGGTATGAGGACTGCATACTGAAGGATGCTAAGCCCCTCCGGGCCAAGATCATTTCACTCCCTCCTATCTCCGGCCTGCTACCCCAGTAGGCACATGCTCAGGACACATTTGCTTGATGAATTTTCCTTGAGCACATACAACCTTCCAGGCAATGTCAACAGGATGAAGTCTTCCTCCAGAAGTTGGTTAAGAGCAACTAGGAAAGAGCCAACAAGATAGTGATTCAGCAGCAAAGGGATGTTTCCCATCAGAAGTTGGGGGGAAAAAAAAGTCTTTGTGAAATAACACTAATACATCTGTCCCTACCTCAAACTAAGCCAAACTCTACCTGCAGGCCCCTGACTGGCTTCTGGGAATAACTGACCTAGAGAAGACAGGTGACCTTTTCCTCAGATGCAGAACATACCCCCACCTGCAGCCAGAGACCAGAATCCAGCACTTCTGTTCCTGGCACTGGTCAAGAACACCATACCTTCATCAATGCTGGCCTCCTCCCAGCAGCGACCTCCTCTTACCCTCTAAAACTGACCCCTAAGCAAGACCTATGCTGGGTGCTTCACTCTCTTCTTTCACAACCACCACACTGAGACAGGCACTCACCCATCCTCGTGCCACACCTGGCTAACAAGGAGAAGCAGAGCATGCAGCTCAGGACAGAGATCCAACAAGGGATTGCCACTGAGCCTCAGAATTACAAGACTTCTGTCCCCAAACCCTGCTTGCAGCACATACTAGGAATAGCAACAATAATAAATATAATAATGGAAATAACTAACATTCATTATTTATTGTATGAGAAAATACTCTGCTAGGTGTCAGATATGGATCAGCTCAATTCATCCTCCTAAAAACCCCATGGGGTACTGATACTGTTTCTCACTGTACAGATGGAGAAGGTTAAAGAAGTCCACCTGGGGCTGGGGTTGTGGCTCAGTGGTAAAGTGCTCACCTAGCATGTGTGAGGCACTGGGTTTGATTCTCAGCACCACATATTAATTAATTAATCTTAAAACTATTTTTAAAAAAAGAAGTTAACCTGTGTATTAGTTTGACAAGCAAGGAGTGACTCCACATTGGAGCCCAGAACCTCTTCCTGCAGCCTGCACTCCCACGACATAAAACTGGACAAGCCCAGCGGCGTGGGCACTGCTCACACCAACGAGGCCATAAATCACCTCACTTCTGGGATCCAATTTTCTCATCTACAAAATGAAGGCACTGGAACAGTTGATCCCTTCCAAACGATAGCTTTTCATCACTCATAGGACCAAGAAAGTCTCATCCCACAGTAATGAGCAGCTTAAAAAAATTTAAAAATTAAAAAAAAATGAGAAGCTCAAGATGGCCAATACCTCCATCACTAGTTTTTTCCTTTACAGGATAGAAACAAAGCAACAGGTTTGTAGCTGCTCCTAATGGTGAGTGGCTGTGGGTACCATAGCACTGAAAACAGATGGCACACAAGAGAAGACCTGGTGGATTCCAGAGACTGTGGAGAATGACAAAGCAAAAGAAGTAAAATATCCCAGCTCCTAGCAGCTCAGCATTATCCCTTCTAAGAGTAAAAATGAAAAAGTCATCACAGCTTGTCACAGGATGTACCCTGAAGACAAATGGCCTGAACAAGTAGATGATCTGGAATCTAGACAACAAGTCAGCTTTAGAGAAGAAATCCAGTGCACCTTTGAGCAAACCCTGAGCATGATAGAGCCAGGTGCCATCTTGAAAAGGGTTCAATTGTTCAGGACTACACTGCTCTGAGGATCAGAAAACCTGGCCTAATAACATCTCAGGGTCCCTGCAGAAATCCTGCTGCACCGACTGCTTGGAAGGCAGCCACATGAGACAGGTGAGTCTCGGGGAGTGTCTCTCACACAAACTCGCTGAGGGGTTTATGCTGCCGGAAGCACAGGCTGCAATGGGGCTGGGGGTGGAGTGCACATCAGCGGTTCAATGATCCTGCCTTCTGTGATGTGAAGCGACATGGGTCACATGTAGTTTCATCTGGAGGCCAGGTGTGATGGTGCAGGGATTGAGACTACAAATCATTTGACTCCTGCAACTGATCCTCCAGTACAGAACTCTGTGGTTCAAGTGTTCCCACCACCCTCAGAGACATTCTGGGGATTCATCGGGGCTTGGACATTTGCCACACTTAAAGGCGGAACACAAGCTCTCAGCTGTCAACTGGTCCCCAGGTGGCACAGACTGAGGAGTGCTGAGGTCCAGCTTCTGGGAAGACAATCCCTCAGCAGCAGCAGAGAGGAAAAACATAATGGTGATGACACCACATCTCTGCAGGCCCTCTACAGTGATGGAAAGAGCAGGTCAGATCACCAAGGGCCGGTAAGTCTGAAAGGAAGTCGTACAGAGGGGAAGTTAGGACTCCAGTCCCTGCCCCTCCCCGTGGAGTGCCTAGATTTGCACCTGTCTCCAATCAGAAGACAAAAGCTTCAGGCCCTTCGAAATGATTGGTGCAACCAGCATCAGAATTTCTTTCAAGAAACAGCTACTATCAACAGTGCCCGTGGAAATCCCCAACTCCTGATGCCACTTCCATAGTAGGAGTATCCACAGGAGGCATAGCCTACGTACTGTATCCTACATATCAGCCTGAAGTACCAGAGTGCCCCATTCTTTTCAGATTTACAGAGACAGTGGGGCATTCCAATCCCAATATGGTACACTAAGACCAAATCACAAATTAGAACCAAAGGAGCTACAGGGAGATTAAACTATGGAGTCCACCAGGAAATAAACTCTACATTACACAACAAATCAATACTCCAAGTTGCACTGGCAAAAGAAAGCCACATACTATGAAGGCCACCAAAAAGCAGAAGAGACGGCCATCCAAAAAGATGGGCAAATCTAAACACAGAAATACAAGAAATATGAAAAAGCAAGGTAATATGTCACCTTCTAAAGTTCACGACTTAATAATAATAGATTCCAAAGATATCAAAGTGGACAAAATGACAGAAAAATAATTCCAAAGAATGATTTCTAGAAGGCTCAATGAAATTTGAGAATACAAAAAAAAAAAAAGAATTGAATTAATCAAGTAAGACAATGCAGAATGTGAGTAATTCAATAAGAAGATAGAGTCTTTGAAAAAGAACCAAATTTAAAAAATCAATGAGTCAGATTAAAAAAAAAAAAAACTAATTCAAGTGAAAGCTTCACCAATAGAATGGATCCAGGAGAAGAAATAACATTAGAGTTTGAAAACAAGTCCAATGAAACAGCACATTCAGACTGAAATAAAGAAAAAAATAAGAAGGAACAGAACATACAGGATCTCAGGAACACCACTAAAAGACCAAAGGTATCCACAATCAGAACAAACAAGGGCAAAGAGCTACAGGCTGAAGGCATCAACAACAACAACAACAACAAAATCTACTATACAGCAAAGGAAAAATCAACAGGACAACCTACAGGATGGAAGATGATCTTTACCAGCTAGTCATCTGACAGAAGATTAATATCGAGAATATACAAAGAACTCACAAAACTTCACAATGAAAACAAATCATCCAGTCAATAAATAGGTAAATGATCTGAATAGATCCTTCACAAAAGAGGAAGTGGCCAATAAATATGAAAAAATGCTCAAAATCTTTAGCCATCAGAGAAATGAAAATCAAAACCACATTGAGATCCCATCTTACCCCAGTTAGAATAGTTGTTAAAAACAAGAACGAAAAATAACAAATGCTGGAGAGGTTGTGGAGAGTAAAGGAACCCTTTTACATTGTTGAAAGGAATGTAAATGAGTACAGCTATTATGGAGAACAGTATGCAGGTTCTTCAAAAACACTAAAAATAGAACTACCACAAGATCCAGCTACCCCACTCCTTGGTATATATCCAAAGGAAATCAAGCCAGCATACAAGACAGATACCAGCACATCTGTTTACTGCAGCAATAGCCAAGTAAACAGACAAAAATTCATATTAGGCAAGATATGGAATCAACCCAGCCCTTCAACAGATGAATAAAGAAAATATGGTATTTATATACAAGGAGTATCATTAAGAAATAAAGAATGAAATCTTGTCATTTGCAGGAAAATGGATGAAAGAGGTTATTCACTTAACATAATGTTTATCATGTTAAGTGAAATATGCCAGACAAAGAAAAGACAAGTATCACGTTTTGATTCATGTGGAAACTGAAAAAATTAAAAAAACTAAGATGGCCTGAAAGTAAAAGACTGTTAGAGTCTAGGAAGGAAATCATGGGGAAAAGGGGAAGGGGAGACAGCAAAAGAGTAGGAGAAGGGAGGGAGTACATGACTAAAGCATGGTATATGCATGTATGGAGTGCCTCAGTAAAACCCACTGATTTGTATAGTCAATATGTTAAAACATATAATAATATTAAAATGGAAAAAGAATTACCATGTAATCAAGCAATCTTAATCCTAAAACAATTGAAAGCAAGGGTTTAAACAGATATCTGTACATTAATGTTCCTAATAACATTATTCCTAATAGTCAAAAGGTAGAAACAATCCAAATATCCAGCGAAAGGTAAATGGATAGATGAAATGTAGTATACATCCATGCAATGGAATATTATTCAGTCATGAAAAGGAATGAGATTCTGATCTATGCTACAGCACATAAAAACCTTAAAAACATAGCAGGTGAAGTAAGCCAGATATTAAAAGACAAATATCGTACAACTCCACTTCTATGAGGCAGCCAGCATAGAAAAATTTATACAGCTAGAAAGAAGAATACAAGTTATCAAGGGCTGGGGAGTGGAAGAGAAGGGAGTTCATGTTTAATGGGTACTGAGTTAGTTTGAGATGATGAAAAAGTACCAGAAATGGAAACTGATGCTGAATCACATACTTATAAATGATTAAGATGGTAAATTCTGCATTATGTATATTTTACCCACAATAAAAAATGGCAATTTTTAAAAATATTTTAAATATAGTTTTTAGTTGTAGATGGACACAATACCTTTATTTTATTTATTTGTTTTTATGTGGTGCTGAGGATGACCCAGTGTTTTGCATGTGCTAGGCAAGCACTCTAACACTGAGCTACAACCCTAGCCCAAAATATTTTAAATAAATTTAAAAATTCTTTTAAATCAGACTTTTTGAGATTGGTTTGCTTTTTTAAATGTTTTAATTGTAGTAAAATATACATAGCATAAAATCTACCACCTTAACCATTTGCAAGGAAATACAGGTCACTTTCACATATTCACATTCTCCGCACACATCACCAACACCCATCTCCAAAACTTTTTTTAGCTTCCTTGGCTGGAACTCTGTGACCATTAAACAGCAAAGTGCCATCATGCTCTCCTTATAGTCACTGCTCTACTTCCTGTCTTCACCAATGTGAATACTCTGGGTACCTCATGAATGGAATCACAATGTACTTGTGTTTTTATGGTGAGTTTGTTTAAACAAACCATCTCACAGTTCACCCTGCTGCAGCATGTGACAAGATCTCACTCCTTTTTAAGGCTGAATAATATTCCACTGTATGTGTACACCACAGTCTATCCATTCATCTGTGGACACATCTGAGCTGCTTCTACCTTTCGGCTCTAGCAAATAGTGCTGTTAAGAACACAGGTGTCAAATACCTCTGGGTAACGAATGGGGAAAAATGGATTCAATTCATGCTTAAAGGGATTTTTAAAAAAAACATGCATGGAGATTTATCATAAACAAATCAAAACCTGCCATTCCTGAATTAAGCTGGCCTTCCTGAGCAGAGGTCTGGAGACTTGACTGCCCATCCTCAGAGTCACATAGCATGGCCCAAAGGCAAACACAGCAATGCTCCCTTAACAGGGCCAGGCTCCTGTAAGTTGGGCTGTTTGTGACTAAAGAATAAAATAGATGAGACAAGAGAATTGTGAGTTCAAAGCCAGCCTCAGCAACGGCGAGGCACTAAGCAACTCAGTGAGACCCTGTCTCTACATAAAATACAAAAATAGGGCTGAGGATGTGGCTCAGTAGTGGAGTGCCCCTGAGTTCAATCTCCAGTACCAGAAAAAAAAATTAAAAATTAAAAATAAATAAAAACACATCACCTAAAGAAAATCATCTCTTTAAAAATCATCACAAGGAGGAAGATCTGAATGCACTTTGCTGGGATTTAAGGTGAGTTTTTCTTGACAGTACCTCAGTTTCTAGAATAATTGGAGCACTTCTTTTAACCATCCTGCAGTTAGTTCAAGCATTTTTTAAAATTCTTTGTTATTCTTACAAATAAATTCTTCCATTTTGGTACAGGTGTTCCCTATCTTTTATCCACCCCGTTATCCAAAAAAATAGAATAATACAAAGAAAAGGTGACAACTGTCTTATTAACATTTACTTTAATCCTTCTCTTGCAAATCAATAACACAGAAGTTTTTTTGTTTGTTTTTTTCACTGCTAAGCCTACAGGGGACCTGGCCAAGGCGCCTCACTCTAGGGATTAAGTCTCACCTGGAAGGCATGATTTACTATGACCATCTCCTAGAGACTAGTGGAAAGAGTAAGGTGGCCGGCAGCCTCTGTGTTTGGAATGTGCTATAGAACACTTGCAAAATGAGAAGCAAACATCTCACAAAAATGTTCCGGCTAAAATGTGCCATGTAAGAAATAGTTCTGTATATGTTTCATGATAACACAGTCATTAAAACGTATTGACTATAGCTGCAATCTAACACCAATTTCCTAAGTGAAACAAGTGTTTAGACGATAGCTATTAAAATGATGCTCTGTAGACTGGGATTTTGAGGTAAATAAGATAAAGTAACAAATAACCCTGTATATGATGCAGAATCCTTGGGGAGACAGGCACAACAGGTAGAGAACCACTTCTAATGGTTTGTGTGTCCCCAAGCAGCCTGTAAACAAGCCAGACCTCCGTCAGAAGAGGCAGAGGACAGGGCTGGCTTGTCTAGACAGCATGCTGAGCTAAAATTCAAAGATATTGGAAACAACTTAAAGAATAAAGCATGGGGTATGGGAGCCCAAAGGCCCCATTTCAGGTATGGTCCATGAATTAAGATCACTTCTGTCAGGCACTGGGGAGCCAATAGGATCCGGGCTTGAGTTCAAAAGAGAAGAAACAAGAGGAATGTCTGACACTGTTCTGTCTTTTCCTATTTTAAATCTATCTATCCAATAAATAGAAATGATCATTTTTCTGGATGTTTTATAAAGAGTGCCCATGTGGTTTTCAAGTGGTAGGAGAAGCAGTCTGGGGAAGAAACCACGTTCATTAACGTACACTAGGCTTTCTGTGATGCCCTTAAAAACAGTGATTACAAATGTGAACGATTTGTAAGATTTCTCCCAAGTTTGACCATTTGTTTTATAACTACTAGAACTGTAGTTGCTTCTCATGATTTGACAGAGTCAAGTCCACTAAAGATAAAGGCAGATGAAGATTTCCCACCACTGAGATTCTCTCTCTAATGGACCCGTCCCAAGTTCCCAGGGGGTATTCAACCAGTCGCCTGATAAAGTGTAGCAACTCAAAATGACCTAAAAATTACTTCTGGCTCCACTTAGGCATTCCGTGAGACTAAATATTTACAATCTCATTTAACCACTCACTGACTTCCTCCATCATCCCCCCAAAATACAAAAATTTAGTCACTGTCATAGTTTGTTTTAATATGTAACATCACCTTTTCTGAGGATTATTTGATTTCTGTAATGACTAAAGAAGACATTTTACAAGGGTTAAAGGGAATACCATCCACATGACCACTAAACAAATGCACTCCTGCAAACCTGGAGAAACACACGCAAACACACACACACAGCTGAAACCAGTATTTCACCCTTTAGAGAAAAACCACCAAAATGGGACATGTGAGTCATTAATTACACCCAGCTATTTCATGGAAAGCAGCAAGCTGCTTATAAGTCTAAAAATATCCTCTGAACATTGAGCCCTTTATTTTTTCCACCTTTCTCCATTTTGCTGTATGTCCTTTTGGCAACAGATCTCTCCTGATTAAAGACATCACTCACTTAAGACAATGTGAGCTTCAACAAGCAAAGAAAGATGAAGCTGTGCATAACATGCATGCCCAGCCCCAACAGGACCCAAGCTGTGGCATGAAGATGCTGAGCTGTGCAATAAGGAAACAAGAGGAGAAAACAGGAGACATCCAAGGAAAGGCCTGGGCAGCGCACGTGCACAAGGGTTAGGAATGCTGGGGCCACCTGGACGAAGTGGGGTAGATCACCGTGGCTGTCAGAGCTAATGAAAAAGGAAAAATAACCTCAAAATGTATAGAGCTTCATTGCCTACTGCAGTTCCAATTCTTATTATGATCACCAAACCCTAAACCCTAAACTCCAAATTCACTTGACATTTCACATCTACATAAACTTTATCCTTTTCTTCCCTCTGTTCAACCTTCCAAAAATCTCATCTATAACACTAGGCCAAGAGGTTGTTTTATATCCCAAATGAGTCCCTACATTGTGGATTACCATGAAATTAGTCTTACAGTCCATTCTCCTCAAAATCCAAAATAGTGGTACATGGAACCAGATAATGTGTTGAATATTAAATGGTGTTTATAGTTCTGAAATCAGCATTCCCCTAGTAATACAGAACAAATACCTTATAACAGGATAGAAATCCCATCCTGCACATATATCCTTAGCACAATTATGCAGCTGATTACCTTGTCTACAGTGTGTGTAGGACTGCTCCATGATTAGTTCTTTATTAAACTGTTCTCTGAAGAGCTGATGAGAAAAGATGCGAATCTGAGCCAGCTGTGCTGCTGAATACTCTGAGCAAGGTGTGTGTGGAGGTGGGTTCTGTGAAATTCTTCAACATTATACTATCATTGATGCTTACGGTTGGATTTCTTTTTTTGTTTCCCTCTCCTTTGTCTCTGCTACTCTTTTAAGACCGAAGAACACAAGACATTTAATTAAAAACAAAAGAATTTAAGAACAGCGATGCTGAAAAGGCTGTGTTTCTATTAAACATTGATCCGGTTCATCAAGGGAAGCTTTGTGCCGTGGAATAAACTCCAGCACTCATGCAATTTTAATGAACGTGCTCCTGCACCTCACTTCCTTCTTTGTGGAAGTTGCTCAGTGTCCTGAATATTTCAAACATCCCCAACATAGTGACTAAGAAGTCCAAAAGTGAGATAGCATTTTTAGGAGCCAAAATTAAGTTTTATGAGAACGTGAGTGCTTGGGCTGAGGTTGTAGCTCAGTGTAAAGTGCTTTGCCAGCATGAGCAAGTCCCTGAGTTCAATACCTGTGCACTGCAAAAAAATAAGAAATAATGAATATACATACTTACAAAAGGACAATACCACATCTTAATTCATAAACAAGATAACTGTTCTGATCAGGAAAAAAATAAAGATACACAGTGTCACCACTCATGGACAGATACAGGCCACATCCACGATATTACATCTAGGTTCAGGTTACAAATGCCTTGCTAAAATCTGTCCCCTGTCCCAAGCATATCCAGTAAAGGCTATTCCAGGGATGTAGGTTACATCCCTGTAATGGCCTTACTGAATGCCACCACGTTAACAGACAGAACTGCACAATTAACACAGCCTTGGATTTGAACATGTCTTTGCACACATCTCCAGGTAGCCTACTTGTGATAAAGGCCAAGAGGGGACTTGACCGAAGGGAATCTGCAGAGGGACACACACTGCCTACCAGAGAGAAGGGACCTGCATGCAGGACAGAGAACGCCCTCTGACCCCTTGCCCTGACAAGGCTGGGTTTTTTACGTTTTATTATTCAGTTTTACGTGGCAAGTCCTAAATTCCATTAGTCATTCCCAGCACCTTTAGGATGCTCTGGGTGGTCAGCAGTTCTTCATTTTTAAGTATCAAAGATCGCCCACCTATATTCTACAGTCCCTGCACCTGAAGTCAAGTTCAGAAAGTATTTCTCCAGGTCGAGAGAACCCACATTTTCCTTTGACTACCTTATAACCTTTTACTTTCACATTTTTCCAACCCATAAATTTTCTTTGTAAAAGGTATGACAAAAGATCCACTTTTATTTCCCAATGGGTAGCTAACTGTCACACATCACTTACTGATATGATCCTCCACTGATCTGAAATATTGCCTTTATCATATACCAAATCACCACAAGTATACTACTTATTACTGGACTTTCAATTTTGTTACATTGACTGAGTTAATGATTAAATGATTCATTTAAAGGTTACCCCAGCATCCACTCCCAGTGTCAAACTCAGTCTAAGTTAACATAGTAACAAATTGCTGTGTTACTTTGGATGAGGCTCTTAACTTCTCTGTGCCTTCGTTTCCTCATTAGTAAAATGGGAATAATGGTATCTTCTCCATAGGTTATTACAAGGATCAAGCTAAATGGTTGGCATTATATATGTGTCACTTATTCTTACCATCATAACCAAAAGTAGGTACAGACTTGACTCCTGCCTTCAGGAAAACAGAAACCACAGAAGGAAACAGACATTTAATCTAATGGCCACACAATTAACACCCAATCACAAACCATGGCAAGCATTATCAAAGGGAACCTGATCCAGCCAAGCAAGTCAGAGAAGAGAACTCCAAGAAGTAACATCTGGATTAAGAGCTAAAGGATATTGCATATGAAGTTCTAACAGGAGTAGGGCACAAATTTCTGTTTGTGAGTGGTTTGTCTGGCAGGGCGAGACAACCTAAAGCCCTTGCCAGGTGTAGCATTTGGGGGACTCCATCAAACACCCCACTGCACTTTCTTTCCTTTCCTGACGCTCACAGCTGCCATACATGCATCAGGCACTGCTGGTAACCTTCAGGCCCAAGAGGAACACACACGATGTTTCCAGGTGCTCAGGATTCCATCACTTCTGCAGAAACTTCAGCCAAGTTCCTCAGCTTCTCTTTTCCCACAGGTTCGATGATTTAATACTAACAAGCCTTCTCCCTAGATAGATGCTGTGGCAGTAAATTAACCATGTACACCCCGTAAGATTCTATGGTATCACTCCACATTCATCAGCAAAAAGGGAATGGTTAATGTGAGTTTCCTGTGTGAGATGAATGTTAGAGAAGCACATATTGTAGCAGTCACTGGGTAGAATGAAATCATGGTGGTCTAATTATTTTACATATTAAATAAGGAACTTCTCTGTGGTAGGACGGATAATTCAGAAGACCCAAATAGTAAGACTGGGTATGGCAGAATGTGTACTTAGCACGCAAGGTCCTGGGTTCAAGCCCCTGCTCCAAAAACAAAAAATAAAACAATAAAAAGACTCTAAAACTGCTTGAAAATAAAGGTAATGCTCCCATTTAAACACATATAAAAACCAAGCTTTAAAAACTTTGGAGGGACGATCACTATCCATGTGATGTACAGGTGATCTACAATAAACCTGTTATAAAAATGTTTTTAAAAAGATGAAAAGATGAGCGAAGAAAAACGAATGGAAAAGAACAGAGGAAGAGAGGAAAGGAAAGAGTTGCAGGAGGATTTACCTACTCTAATACTTCATAAACCTATTTGGCCTCAGTTCCTATGTCTCCCCCACACTCTATTAATAGAAGACTCTTTGGACAGTAGTCCCTGAAGCTGAGGAGCTGAGTTTTTGTGTGTAATGTCTGTGCCCCTCCTCAGCCTTCCAGGTGGCAGGAACCAAATGTGACGACGTACTGGCCAAGTTGGGATGTCACCGCATCAACTCACATGATTTTAAGCTACTCGCAGAGATACTGGAGCTGGGGTCTGAGCCCCCGCCAAATATGCATGAGAAAAAGGTAAAACATATTTAAAATTACAATGCAAGAAACATGAAGGAGTCTAATCCACAGAAACACAATCACATACGTTTTCCCAGTCTGTTTGCATACCAAAAACCAAGACAGATTTTATGATTCCAACAGCCTACTCAAGAGCAAAAGGAGACTAAAACTATGATACATTTATGACTCCACCTTTCATAAGGAGAGTTTTTAAATCAAAATAATTTATAAAGTAGCTCATTAAGGCATACTGTTAAAAGAAACTCACAACTCAAACTAACACCTCACCTCCCACCAGCAATGCCAATCATAAAAGAAGCATCGCACCCAGCCCTCCCATGTCACAGGAGCAATCTAAGCACATGATGCAGAGTCTACAGGCAACAATGCCCCATTACGCTACCTCTACCTGGATTCAAAAGTCACTCTTTCATAGTGATTATTTTAAACACTGGATTCTTTTCCAACACTTTAAAAGGGTCAAAACCTTAAGAGATATAAGCTTCCAGCAAATTACTATTCAGGAAAACAAAATTCTTAAAACAGAGTCTCCAACTCTTTCTCAACTTACAAGTGAATATTGGCTCCAGAAATTTAAGGAGATTCTCCAGAAGCTGGAAAGTTAAGCTTTACTCCAGAAAAAACTTCATGAATTATTTGTCTTGGAGCTCAAAGTACTTGTCATTGAAGCCTTTGAGGCCCCAGAGAAAGCCAAACCATCCATCAAGGCACACTTGTGCCCAGCAAGCAGCACCCTCAGTGTTCTGGGTGATGTTGCCAGGTATGTCCTCTCTGCATGGAATCTGAAAGTGGCTGCCCATTTTGTTACCAAGGCTGTGTTTCATGGCAGTGATTTTTCCATTTTGTTTGAGGTGCAAGAGAAGTAGTAGTATTTTTCCATTCATGGGTTTGTATTTTCTAAACAGAAGCCCATAGAGGCTACTAAGAATGCTCTACATACACATTTAAAAGGGGAGCACTGGGAATACCTCCTATCTTCATTTTAGTGTCTCCACCTCACTTCACTCTTCTTTGCTGACAGGCAGTGCCAATAGGTCTTTTGAAGAGAAGCTAGATATGACAGATGCCCCAGGAGACTCCTGTCTAAGAACAAGAGGATGAGGTGGAATAGCTCACCCCAAATTACTAGTAACTTACAATCTCACAGAAGCACTGATCTATACTGTGCAGGTCCCAGCTGCCTTCCTTCACTGTATGCAAAGCACAGAATCAAGTTCATGACACTTTTTCCTCAGGATAATACTAAAGATCATTTTATCTAAAATAAAAGCCAGCAAAAGTCATTAGCAGCTTACTTATAATGCTTCTACATTTCTTGGGGAAACAGGAAAAGCAGCCATACATTCAGAAAAAACCCCAATAGCACAATTTAACTCAGGGCTCTACAAAGGGCAAGGCAGGCGTTCCAGTAGTCTGAAGCTAACTGCCTGATAATGGAGCAAACCCACATCTACTTATAGTTCTAAAGCTCGGCCAGCACCTGAGTTTGGTCCCCATCTCTGTGGTGCCTCCTAAAATAATTCTACTCCTGCTTTCAACTTAACATGGGAAAGTGGGGGCAGGAATAAGAAGATAATGAACTGGAAAGAAAATTTGGTGACAGATCTATCTAATTACCAAAGACAAGGAAAAACATGTAGAAACAAACTGATCATTCATTAACCCACTGACCAGAAATAATCACTAGTTAAATGTTCATTTAAAAATCATTTATTGTAGCAATATAGCACA